>PVJA010001332.1:91907-130282 GCA_004027025.1 Myocastor coypus
GGGGGAATACGTGCAGGGAGAGGGCAGCCTGCAGTGTTAGAGGAAACCTGGGACCTCCTCCCGGCGGCAGCCCTGACACTGACCTGGCAGGTGACTTGTAAAACTTCCCTGCTGCTTCAGCACCCCAGCCTGCCTTCCTCTGCCTTTCCCAGCCAGCACTTGGGGCTGCAGTCGCCTTACCGCTTCATGTGGGTTCTCTCTTGAAACTTTGCCATGGCCCTGAGAGCCACACGTTCTTCGTGATGTCCGACCTGATGTCTGCTTTGGGAGACCAAGGGCAGGTTCACCCATTTGCCCAAGCGAGGAAGCTGGAAAACCAGGTTAGCCCTGGGCTCCAGGGCCTGGCCCAGCCACAGAGGTGAGAAGGGTCCAGAAGCGGAGTGCAGAGTGAGCAGTGAGCAGCGAGCAGCAGGGAGTCCCTGGATGGGAGCTGTGGCCCTTATTGCGGGTCCGAAAGTCTGTGTCTAATCTGCTGCCCATTGCTATCCATTTTGCCTAGTTGTGATGACTGGTTTCTTTTCTCTCTCTCTCTCTCTCTCTCTCTGTAAAGATGAGAGATAGGGCTAGGTGTGGTGGCACACATCTGTAATCCCAGCACTTGGGAGGCTGAGGCAGGAGGATTGGTGCAAGTTCAAGACCAGCCTGGGCTACAAAAGTGAACTCAAGGCCAGCCCGAACTTCATACAAGACCC
This sequence comes from Myocastor coypus, assembly GCA_004027025.1. Taxonomy (NCBI): domain Eukaryota; kingdom Metazoa; phylum Chordata; class Mammalia; order Rodentia; family Myocastoridae; genus Myocastor; species Myocastor coypus. The sequence continues at coordinate 92,600 of PVJA010001332.1, forward strand.
TGTCTCCAAAAAAGACAAAAAAAAAAAAAAAAAGATGAGCGATAGGAGCATTTTAGAATTACAAGCCAGTTCTCTTACACTCTACCACCACCTCAAGTTCTGTGTCCGTTTCCATCCAGCTTCTTGGGACCTCCCTCAAACCTCTGATCTTGGCACGCAGCTGTCATCTAGATTGCCCGGTAGAAGTCAGTCAGTAGATGGGACTGGGAAGAGAGATGGCAGCCCCAGAGAACCGGGCGGACTTTCTGTGTTTCAGGATGAGTGGGGAGACTGGGCATTTGTGGCCGATGGCCTCTGTCGTCAGTGCACTAGAAGGTCAGGGGACAACGCAGATTGGCCGCAGCAGCTGTGCCCGCGTGTCTCGGGGTGGACAGTTCTGTCGGGAAAGCACACGAGCAGCGGAACAGGCCACACCTCTGGTGTTGCCTTTTCCTCTTACTCTGAGCATGTGCTCAGCCACCTCCTGCCCTTTTCTGTGCTCAGAGAGCCAGGGTCCCCCCCATAATGACACAGTCTGTAGGCTTAGGACACTTTCCTTTTATTTCTTGGTACCAAGAATTAAACTCACAACCTCATACTTGCCAAAACAGGTGCTGTGCCACTGAGCTATATCCCCAGCCTTAGGATATTTTTAATGTTTTCTTCTAAATCTCTCTCTGAGGCCAGCGAGATAGCTCAGTGGACTAAGAGTCTGCTTTGGCAAGCGCGGGGACCAAAGTTTGGTCCCCTGTGCCACACGCTGTGCCAGCCCCATCCCCAGGGCATGCTGAACCCTATACTGAGTCCAGGTGTGGTGGCATCTGCCTGTAATCCCAGTACAGGGGAGGCTGAAAGCAGGAGGATCACCACAAGTCCTATCTGTGCAGAGACCCTATAGACCCTGTGCTAAATACATAAAAAATGAAAAAAATAATAACAATAATAAGAACAAATCTCTTTTTTTGCTTTTTTTTTTTTTTTTTTTTGAGACAGGGTCTCGCTATGCAGTTGAGGCTGGCCTTGAGCTCACTTTTGTAGCCCAGGCTGGTCTCGAACTCGCACCAATCCTCCTGCCTCAGCCTCCCAAGCGCTGGGATTATAGGCACGCGCCACCATGCTTGGTGTTGGAGCCAGCATGGCACGTGGTACCAGGGATTGAACTTGTGTCCTTGCACTTGGCAGACAGGCAATTGAATTATCTCCCAAACCAGAAAATAACATTTTTATTAAAAATTCACGGGGTAGAAATGCTGGAGTTCTTTTTACAGTTTGTTTGGATTTGGTTTGGTTTTGGGGATCAAACTCAGGATCTTGCACTTGCCAGACAAGCCCTTAAGCCACTGAGCTATCTCCCCAGCCCCTTGGTGTTGTTTTTATGATTATTATTGTAGTCATGGGGTTAAGCTCTGGGCTATGTCCATGGTAGGCAAGCGCTCTACTGCTGAGCTATCCCCAGACTTTTTCTCCTTTTTTTTTTTTTTCTTTGTGGGACGGGGGATTGAACTCAGGCCCTTAGGCTTGTCAGACAAGCACTTATCCTACTGAGCTATTTCCCCAGACCCTTTTCCCCTTTAAAGAGATGAGTCCCCATTGTGTTGCCCCAGCTGGCCTGAATCTCCTGGGCTCAGGTGATCCTTCTGTTTCAGCCTCCAAAGTGGTTGGGACTATAGGCATGTACTCCACTGCACCTGACTAACCTGAGTATTAATCTTCATAATTATCTGTGGCATAGCAAAATCATGGAACAAGCAATTAGAAGACTAATAACGTTCCATTTTGACTTAATAAATACAAGAAGTAATAGTGTGTTTTAGAACAGGGATTTGCATCCAGAGTGGCTGGGCAGTTTCCTGATTCCTGCCTTCAGGTGTTGACTTGGTGGATTCTGAACTGGGGTCGGGCCATCTGCATTTAAAGAGCATCCTGGGTGCTTCAAAGGGCTGAAGTGAGAGCTACATTGAATGCACCCACTCAGCCTGTGCTTGTGCAGCCTGCCAGCTGGCCACCAGGGCCATCAGTGCCAGCCAGGGCTCTGTGTCTTGAACCTGCCCTGGGGAGAGCACATAGGACAAGCCCCACCCCCTTCGCTGGTACAGGTGTCTCTTTCTCCCTTCTCAAAAGAGCAGCCTTTCTCCCACGAGCCTCCTGATGACTCCCTCCACACTAGAAGGTGACACACCTGGCAGCTCCCTGAGCAAGAGAAATCAAGGTCAGCCCCTCCCAGCCCAGCCCTCCTTGTACAGAAGGGAGCTGGGCCACCTGCAGAAGCAGGAGGCACGGGCTTGGTGACCCCGCACCAGTGCTCTCTCAGTGCCACCGAGACCCCCGGCTCTCTTGCTCTCCCCCTTCACTCCACTTCCCTTGACTGAGTCCCTCACAGTCCCCTGAGACCCACACAAAGGCCGAGATTGATTGGAGGTTTAGAACAAGTCAGGCCTGGGTTTCACTGCTGAGTCCCCTGCTACACGGCTGTGTGACCCTGGGGAAGGGACTCTGATCCTCCACTTTGTGCTGTGTAAAATAGAGCTGTAATAATGTTATGGTCTGCCTCCCAGGGCACTTGTGTAACTAGAATGTCGTACATGCTGCCTGTTGTTCTGGTGATTGTTCACTGTGACCCCAGCTCTGAGCCTGGCTCCCTTAACACCAGCCAGCGGGGACACCCCGGGAGGAGTGAGGGCCTGCAGCCCAAGGCCTGGGCCTCTCTGCAGCCATCTGTGTGTCTCACAGGGTCAACACCGGCAGCCAGCTATGAGGAGGAGGAGCTGCCCCCCGACCCCAGCGAAGAGACCCTCACCATAGAAGCCCGATTCCAGCCTCTGCTCCAGGAGACCATGACAAAGAGCAAAGATGGGTTCCTAGGGGTGAGTGGGGGCAGGGGCGGCCCCCCGAACAGACAATTAGGACCACCTGGTTGGTGTGCTCCCTCCTGAGGATGGAATCATGCTCGCTTCCTGTTTCCTTCCTCTGCCAGCTGCCTTCTGGGTGACACTGTGCTGTGTCTGAGAATCCAGGAGTGTGGTGCACCTCCATTATCCAGGTCCACAAATCATGGGCCCCTCCTCGAGGTGGAGGAGTGTGGGCTGGCTTCCCAGGGGGAGTGATGTCGGGGGACACAGGGGGCTGAAGTCCAGCCCTGATAACACCGCTGCCCGCTTCCAGTCAGGACTGCGCAGCCATCTCTCTCCAGGCTGTAGCAGGTTCTCTGTTGATCTCCAGTGAATTAGAACTAGTGAAGTTCAGCCCCCTGCCAGGGGAGAGGGCCAAGGAGGAGCAGGTAGACACAGCCTGGGGTCACCAGCACCCCAGGCCCTGTAGACATGGTCCCAACACACCCCAGGGCCAAAGCCATCCCCAACCCTGCCCACCGGTGCCCTCTCTCCTACCCACTCAGCTCTTTCCATGCCCATCCTTCCACCCATGTCTCCAGCTTTTCTTATGTACTGGGAGCCTGCTCCTTGCGGTTCCCTCTGCTAGGGGCGACTTTGTTCTAAGCTCAGCCCACACCTACACAGCTGAAATGCTACTTTAGCATGAGCAGAAGCCCAAAGGCAGACAAGGCAGGCCAATGGGCTGAGGCCAGAAGGCCAGAAGGCTGGTAGGGCTGGACCAGGGCGCGTGCAGGGCCATCCTGGGCAGTGCAGCTGCGAGAGAAGTTCCCAGACAGCCGACGGTCTGGTGACCTGACTTCGGTTTATTCTGCAGCTGCAGAACACCCCAGCGGACTTGGAAAAAAAAGAGTCCTTGCAACTGATTCGCACTCTCCAGGCTGTCACCGAGCAAGCAGGCCAGCTCCCAGAGTGGGAGGAGGGCAGGAACCCAGAGCAAGCACAGCCTGGAGGATGCTGGGAAAGGAAGGGCAGGGTGCGTCACTGTGGGGATGAGTGGGAGGAGGACTCAGGCTGCCAGGAGGTAACCAGGGCGTGGTGGCCGCTGGCCCAAGTGAGGACTGTGCGAGGGGATGATCTGGTGTGTGTGCCAGGGGCTGATGCCAGTTTGGGCACATTGAAGTTGGGATGCCAGGGGCTGGGGTGGGGGCAGGGAGTAGAAATTGTTGGAAGCTAAGGTTTGATCTGTCGAGTTAATATCCCTTAGTGGGTCAGCAAGATGGTTCAGCGGTCTAAAGTGCCTGCTTAGAAAAGCTTAGGCAACCACAGGGATGGCAGTTCGATCCCTGGTACCACATGCTGTGCCAGCCCCATCCCCAGGGTGGTCTGAGCCTGCCATAATACAAAATAATAATAATAATAGCCCTTCAGTGGTTCTCAACCTTTCCAATGCCGTGACCCTGCAACACAGTTCCTCATATTGCGGTGACCCCAAACCAAAAAATAATTTTGGTGGCTACTTCAAAACTGTAATTTTGCTACAGTTATGATTTCCAGTGGCTTTAGGCAACCCCTGTGTTTTGGTCGTTCAACCCCCACTGGGGTCATGACCCACAGGTTGAGAACCACTGCCTTAGTTATTGTGGACTGATCAGGCCAAAATCTCACAAATGAGTGAATGGGGGAAAAAAGCTTTAAAGAAAATGAGATAAATGGTATGATTTCAGGGCTCCAGAAGGCTCAAAAACTCTCACAGAGTTTCTTGCTGGGCGCGGTGGTGCACGCCTGTAATCCCAGCACTCAGGAGGCTGAGGCAGGAGGATTGGTGCGAGTTCGAGACCAGCCTGGGCTACAAAAGTGAGCTCAAGGGGCCTAGCGGGATGGCTGAATGGTCTAAAGCGCCTGCTTGGGTGAGCCGGCCATAAAAATGAGTGAATAAGCAAACAAAGGTTCTGAAACAAGAATAAAAAGAATAAATTAAAAAAAAAAAAAAAAAAGTGAGCTCAAGGCCAGCCTCAACTGCATCGCGAGACCCTGTCTCAAAAAGACCAGAAAAAAAAAAACCTCTCACAGAATTTGAGATTTTTCTGGGGTTTTAGACAAAGAATTTCTCTAGGCAGCCCACATTTATTAAGTTACCAAACAAAGGAGGATACTGAAGAAAATGCAGGAATCTGGGCAAGACTTGAGAACCCCTTCAAGGACTTCTCCAAGTAATATACATGTTAATTTAGGAGAACTTTGTTATCAGCAGAAAGGCCTTCAGGAGTGAGAAGTCTGCGCTCGATCTCCTTTTGGTTAATTGGGGTTGGAGCCAAGCTTCCTCAGCTATGGCCTTATCTAGGACTTTGAGGCTCCCAACCTCACAGGCCAATGTGGGCCTCAGTGGGGACCAGTGACTCATAGAGGTTCACTTACTATGAGCCCACTGCCCATCTGCAGACGTAGGCCCAAGCCTCAGGCAAACTCACACAAACATGAAAAGACAGTTGGTTAATAGTAAGGCTTGGGCCGGCTAGATAGCTCAGTGGTCTAAAGCACCTGCTTAGGCAAGCTTAGGCAACCGCAGGGACCATGGTTCAATCCCTGACACCACATGCTGTGCCAGCCCCACCTCCAGGGCAGGCTGAGCAGGCCATAACATAAATAAAGTTAAAAAAAAAAAATAGTGCCAGCCAGGCGTGGTGGTGGCTCACACCTGTAATCCCAGCACTCGGGAGGCTGAGGCAGGAGGATTGGTGTGAGTTCAAGACCAGCCTGGGCTACCAAAGTGAGCTCAAGGCTAGCCTCAACTGCATAGCGAGACCCTGTCTCAAAAAGACAAAAAAAAAAAAAAATAGTAAGGCTTACTCAGAGCCACTTCACAGGGGTCTCTATCAATCTTCCACAGAAAGGTCTGGAGTGGAGGTGGAATAGCTGTGTTCTACTTCCTAGTAGATGAGCCCTCGGACTGATGAGAAAAGCATGGGACAGACACCTGGGGCAGGCAGCACTCCCAGAGGAGAGGGGGCAGGGGGTAGCCAGCACCTTCACCTGGGGCAGGCCCAATCTGGCTTTGTAGTCCTGCCTGTGAACTCCTATAGGTGGGAGCTCCACACACCTTCTTCCTCATCGCCCCCTGCCTCTGAGCCTGGCTCCTGCACTGTGGAGAGGGGACCTTGAAAGAAAGAAAAAGCAGCTCCTGGTGGGTGAGCTCCCCTGAGGGTACCTGGTACTCACTGTCCTACTGGCCGATGCCTGGAAGGAATACAGCTTCTGCCTGTACCCTGTAAGGACAGGGAGATGCTATGGGTGGTGGGGCCATTACAGGGGACCCTTGTCTGAGTGCCAGGCAGGATGTAGCCAGCCCTGTGGCTTCTCACCCTGCTTCCCTCCCATCCTGAGCTCAGAGGAAATGGGCTTAGGGAGAGCCTTGGTGCAAGGTGCCCAGCCCAGGTGGGGAAGGTGACATGAGGTGGGGCCCCTTCTGGGACAACCTTCTTTCCCTTCCCTGTGATTTTCAACTTTCTTTCTTTTTTTCTTTCTTTCTTTCTTTCTTTATTTATTTGTGTTATGGCTGGCTCAGCCTGCCATTGGGGTGGGGCTGGCATAGCATGTGGTGCCAGGTATCGAACCCTGGTGCCTGTGGTTGCCCAAGCTTGCCTAAGCAGGCGCTTTAGACTGCTGAGCTATCTCGCCGGCCCCTTCCCTGAGATTTTGACTTGCGATTTTACCCAAAGATTCTTAGTGACTTCTACCATCAGACTCAGCACCAAACACAAACTCTGTCAGTGGGACATTAGCTCCTGGGAGGACCTGGGGGATTAGAGAGTGGAGAGGCAGGCTCACAGAGTGGTCAGATGGCCAGGAGCCACCAAGTGGGCTGGAGCAGGTGCTGACAGCTGGACTTGGTCTATGCAGAGGATGGTGATGAGATCTGTGTGGGTCGCAGAGCTTTATCACCACTGTCCTCCTTTCCTGGACAGCTGCTCCAGCTCTCATGCCTCCCCGACCCCCACCCCCACAGCCTGACTGAGCTGGGCTGGGGCTGGGTGGGCCATTGCTGCTCCTGCTGGGGCCTAGGAAGAGACAATGACCCTTTCCCATCTTGGTCTGGACAGGGCCCAGCTGGTGGACATCCCTAGGGAGGGGACCTCCCTGGGTTCTCCTTATTCCATTGGCCTATGGTCTGGCTTAAAACTTGTGGAAGACCTGCACCCTGCGATGGGACAGGACCCCAGAACCATGGTCCTCAGTGACCTAGATCCTGGACTTCCCCGGTCCCAGGTCTCCCGTCTTGCCCTGTCTGGCCTCCGCAACTGGACCACGGCAGCTTCACCGAGTGCAGTGTTTGCCGCCCGCCACTTCCTGCCCTTCCTTCCTCCTCAAGGCCAGGAGCTGGGCGAGCCCTGGTGGATCATCCCCAGTGAGCTGAGCGTCTTCACAGGCTATCTGTCCAACAACCGCTTCTACCCACCACCACCCAAGGGCAAGGAGGTAAGGGCAGCCACAAGAGACCCGGGTCCCCCAGCTAGTAGGCCCCTCCGCATGTGCTCTTAGACCCAGTGCCAGGCCAGGCCCACCTGCTCCCCTGCCTCGCTCTGGGCCTTTCCCCAGGTCCCTGGAATCCTGTCTGACCTCCCCCAGCAGGTTCAGGTGCAGAGGGCCTAGCCACGTCCTCAACCCCACTGTGTCCCCCAGGTCATCATACACCGGCTCCTGAGCATGTTCCACCCTCGGCCCTTTGTGAAGACCCGCTTTGCCCCTCAGGGGGCCGTGGCCTGCCTGACTGCCATCAGCGACTCCTACTACACTGTGATGTTCCGGTGAGTGGGCTTCAAAGTGGCCCAGAACTTCAAAGGCAGCTTGGAGGTGCAGAGCAGACAGGGGAGGGCCTGCCTGAAGCCCCCAGGCCCACCACTCCCCCTCTGTGCCTCAGGCTGTCTGAGCTTCCCTCCATCCTCTATGCATCGATGTAGGCACATCGCTCATAGGGCACTGGTGGACTTGATGGGAAAGGCCTGGCACTTGCTTAGCCTGGAGCTGGTGGCCTGGAAAAACTGTGGGAGGATGGGGTGGGTCAAGGCATGGCTTCCTGAGCAGACGGCAGGCTAGCTGATCCCCAAACGCAGCACTCTTGGGGGCCACACCTTCTCTGTGCCCTGCATGCCCCCTCCGCCCTCCCCTCCTGTCTTCTTCCCCATATGATCTGGCCAGGTTGGGGACAGAGACATAAGGGCTTTGGCCTAACTGGTCCCATTCCCACAGGATCCACGCCGAGTTCCAGCTCAGTGAGCCCCCTGACTTCCCCTTCTGGTTCTCCCCGGGCCAGTTCACGGGTCACATCATCCTGTCGAAAGACGCCACCCACATCCGTGACTTCCGGCTCTTCGTGCCCAATCACAGGTGGGAGCTGACCCTGGCCAAGCATAGCACCCTGCTACCACTTTTCACATCCGGGCTGCAGGAGCTCACAAGAGAAGAACCCATGGGCCCTTCAGTCCCCGCAGAACCTGGCACTGGCCCAGAAAACAGAATGAGAGGTGGGCTGAGGGGGTCACACTGCCATGCCAGACACATTTCTCAGGTACCCGCTGAGCCTGGCCCTCCTGCTCTGCCCAGGGACTCAGTGCGGCACCCGGCAGACCCTCCCCAAAGCTGGAAGTTCTTGAAGGGGCTTGAGGGGGTCCAGGTAGGCTTCCCAGAGGAGCTGACAGCTCCACAGAGACCCAGGGAAAAAAGGGTCTTAGTTATGAGGAACGGCATGTGCTGAGGAGGCCTGGGGCAGACCCGCTCCCTCTGCAGAGTCTTCACAGAGCTTCTAGCATAGGACTCTCTCTGCCACCTGCCTGTCTGCCTCACCTGCTGTGGGTCTGTCCTCTGTCAGCAGAACGGTGGAACAGGGAGCCTGTTTGCAAGAGCTTCCTTTGTGACACTATGTAGCTGCTTAGGCTGCATGACATACTTAGCCTAGCTGAATCTTTTTTTTTTTTTTTTCTTTTCTTTTGTGGTACCAGGGATTGAACTCAGGACCTTGCACTTACCAGGCAAGCACTTCTTCTACTGAGCCATCTCCTCGGCCCTAGCTGAGTCTTGGCCATGGCAATAATGTGCTGTGTGGCTGTTGGCAATGCCCTGGCTCTCTCTGAGTCTCAGGTTTCTCCTCTGCTAGTGGGGGGCTCATTCCTGGCCCATTTCACCTACAGAGCAGGAGAGAGGGAATATTTAGGGTAACCTGGGAAGAGCAAATCAACCCTAGGAGTGGGAGTAGCTTCACTTTCTGCTCAGAGAAGCAGGCAGGAACATGCTGGGCCAAAGGGGAAACAAGAAACAAACATAATTCTACTCGGGCCTCCCCTAACAAGGAGCACCTTCCCTCTGGGATCAGCCCAGTCGGCCTGGGGCCTGGTCTGGATAAACCAGAAGGGCATATAGATGGCCGGCCAGCTCATGCAGCTGCTCTCAGGCCACAGGGTTGGCCAAGCGCCCAGAGCATCCAGCTCACCTGCACCACTCTACCTGCAGCCTGAGCGGCTGGTAACTGATCCTCGGGCGCCCCCATGTGGCGCAGCTGTACACTGCACTAATCAGGACAGACTTGCTAACCCACTGGAGAGGAGGAGGGTGGCCCGTGCAGCGTTGTGATGCCTGGTTTTCCCTCCTGCTTTATGCCATCTACTGGAAGGAGACACTGACCTTGTGTGTGTCCCAAAGGGTCCTGGGCACACATGCGGTGAGAGCCCTCGTGAGCGGTCCCCAGCTGGGCCAGTGGCTGTTCTTGTAATGTCTCAGGAAGGGGCAGCCTGGCAAGAATGTCCAGCTGGGCTCTATGCAAAGCTTCTGCATCCTCATCTTTCAGGTGGGACTGTGGCCCGTTATAGGCCTACGTGGGTAGTGGGCTTTGATGATGACATTGCCCTGCACTGGCTTTTCAAGGTCTCTGAATGTGGACATGGAGTGGCTGTACGGGGCCGGTGACAGCAGCAGCATGGAGGTGGACATCGGCTACATACCCCAGGTGGGCCCACAGTGGGACCCTGCCCAAGCCCCAGCTCTCCAGTGCATAGAGCACCCTTCAGGGTCTCTCAGAGCCCATCTCTGAGATGCCCCTGACTGCTGACCTCTGGCCCAGATGGAGCTGGAAGCCACAGGCCCTTCTGTGCCCTCCGTGATCCTAGACCAGGATGGCAATATGATTGACAATCGCCTGCCCTCAGAGGAGCCCCTCCAGTTCGTATTTGAGGAGATCAGGTGGCATCAAGAGCTGAGCTGGGAGGAGGCTGCCCGGCGCCTGGAGGTGGCCATGTACCCCTTCAAGAAGGTGAGGCTGAGCTGGTGGAGGTGGGAGCTCGACTCTGTGAGTTGCAACTGGGGGCATTGTAGTAGCTGTGGGTGCCAACCCTGGAGCGTGCGCAGGGCTGGTAGAGTCACAGGTGCTGGCCCTGTGCCATTAGGACTGCATAGGAGGTGCTAGTTCAGCTACATTTGTCTCTCTGTCTCTCTGTCTCTGTCTCTGTCTCTCTCTCACACACACATATATACACCAAATGCACACACATGTGTGCCTACATCATGCGTGGACACAGACTCATATATATACATACATATACTCAGTCCCTAAAGAGAACCCCAGCCACATAAAGTAGCTAAGCTCTGTCTACCTCAGGTCACCTACCTGCCATTCATTGAGGCCTTCGACCGAGCCAAGGCCGAGAACAAGCTGGTGCACTCGATCCTGCTGTGGGGGGCCCTGGATGACCAGTCCTGCTGAGGTGAGGAAGGCGGGCAGGCAACTGCCAAGGAGCAAAAGGGGGAGACTTCACGCCAGTGGACACGGGAAGCTAGAGATGGACAGGCCCCCGGGGGAACCAGAGCAGAGGGCTGGGGGATCCTGCACAAAGCTCAGAGGAAGGTGCTGGGTGAGGAGAAGGAGCCCTGCAGACGGTTCTCACGCAGCCATTTTCAACCTGGTGACTTTGACCAAGCGCCTTCTGTTCCCTCAGCCTGTTCTCTCAGCAGTGGCGGGGAGCTAACATTTGTACCTCCCAGAGCTGTGAAAAGGGATGTGAAATGACCTGGTGCCCATAAAGGGATAGCCACAAATGTGGGGCTTGCATTTCTTATTCAGAAAATTCATCCAACACCTGCTGGATGCAAAGTTCTTTGGGCGTCCAGCAGTGGATTCAGAGATCAGTACAGCAATGTCCCGCCCTTATCCAGCCTTCACATTCTGGGTGCCTGGTATACTGGGCAGTAGGCAAGGCACTTCCATGTCCCAGAATGGCACAGAGGCAGATGTAGCACAAGTCCCATCGTGGTGAGTAAAATACAAGGCAAAGTCCAGTGTGGTGTGAGAGTTTGTCAGAGGGTCAGGGAAAGCTGCTTAGAGAAAGCGACATTTGAGCTAAGACTTTGAAGGGTGAGTGGGAATTTGTCACCCAACAGGAAGAAGAGGGTTCTGAGTAGTCTGCATGCAGAGGCACAGAGTTCAGTGGATTTAAGAAGCTGACACTGTCTATAAGTCACTGGGCTGGGTAGAACCCCACTGGGCCAAGTCTCCACCCAGGAAGCTGGTGTGTTATTTCAGTCCTGTTTCACCTGGGGCAGGGACCATTCTGCAGCACATGAGTTTTTCCCAAAGCTAGATCACTGCCAATTGGAAGCCCCAGTAACACATGGGGGTTTCCTCACCTGCTGGAGCACTTCATCTTCTGGCCTCGGCTTCCTCCTAAACAGGTTCAGGGCGGACTCTCCGGGAGACTGTCCTGGAAAGTTCGCCCATCCTCACCCTTCTCAATGAGAGCTTCATCAGCACCTGGTCCCTGGTGAAGGAGCTAGAGGACCTGCAGGTGAGTGGGTGGGAACAGGCCCAAGGGGTCCAGAGCAGCGCTGGGGGGCCGAGGTACCAGGAGTGTGTGTGCTGACTGTCCCCACAGAGCAGCCAGGAGAACCCGTCCCATAGGCAGCTGGCCAGCCTGCACCTGGAGAAGTACAACTTCCCTGTGGAAATGATGATCTGCCTGCCCAACGGCACTGTGGTAGGCACTGTGGGGGTAGCAAGGGACACAGACAGCAGCGTCCCCAGCTTATCCACACTGATAGCTTAGGAATGCCACTGCACGGGTTGGCTCACACCCGCTAGAAGAATAACCCTGCGCCCACACTGAAACGGGGTCAGTGTGACTCCGGGTGTAGCAGATAGCTTGGTGGACCGGAAAGCAGGGTTTCCTGGGACCGTTACAGCCAGCCTGGGTTGGCAGGCGGGAGGAGTGGGACCCTGTAGCAGGCAAAGAAGACAAGGTGGGACCAGGCTTCGAGACTGCCCCTCCCACAGAGCCCTTCCTCCAACTTCACTCGTGTCTTTTCACTGGGTCCTCACAGCAGCTTCAAGAAATGGGAGAGAGCCAGAGAGAGAGAGACAGACAGAGATGGGTAATCATTGATACCCATTTTGCATATTAAAAAAAAAAAAAAAAAGGGAGGCTCGCTTTCCAGAGAGCTTCCCTTCTCAAAGGATTCAGAGACATGGGCCTGCATAAGCCTCTAGGTCCTGCAGGGAAGCCAGCCCTGCCCTGTAAGCCCCAGGGGTGGTCGGTATGGGACTCTGGGCCACGTGTGGATGATCTGCTGCCTCTGGAGCTTAGGGTGGAAGCAGTGCAGGAGCAGGCACTGGGCTGGGTGGCTGAGGCACTCAGGGAGAGCTTGGGGAGGGGAAAGGCAGCGGGCAGGAGGCTTCTGCTGTCCCAGGTGCAGAGGGCTGAACAATGGGATCCTGGAGCTGTGGAGAACGGAGGAGGAGGGGCAGCCGGGAGGCCACGCGGCATGCAGGTATCACTGGCTCCGCCCAGAGGTGCCGGCACAGGCCTGGGCTCTGCAGGTAGACCGATGTGATTGCCTGGAGTCTCTGTCCAGCATGCTTCTCGCTCAGCTGTTGTTTTTTGCACCACCGTTTCCTCGCCCACTTATTCACTTTCCAGGCAAATATTCTGGTTTCTGTATAGAAAGGCACAGCTTTGCCCTCAAGGCCACCAGTGACACCGCCTTTGCTTCCTCAGGGAAGCAAAGGTGGATGAGGAAGAGGGGCCCGCCACGTACTGGATATTCATGGAAGTCAGTGTGGGGTTCAGAGATCACAGAGGCAGAGAGGGGAGGGGCCATTTTGAGGAACAGGGGTAGGGGAAAAAGCGACACTGAAAGATGCTGGGTTTCTGCCTAGCAGGATGAGGAGGACGGCCCTGTGACGGCAGGGGCAGAACGGCCAGGCTGGGTCAGGTACTGACAAATACCTCCCAGACAGACACTGTGGAGGCCTGAGAGAGAGCAGCTTCTACCCAGAGAGCAAGGCTGGGGCCTCCAGGCTCTACTCACCCAGCCCCTCTCCCAGGTCCACCACATCAATGCCAATTACTTCCTGGACATCACCTCCATGAAGCCTGAGGACATTGAAGACAACCTCTTCAGCTTCTCATCCACCTTTGAAGACCCATCCACAGCCACCTACATGCAGTTCCTGAAGGAGGGACTCCGCCGTGGCCTACCCCTCCTTGAGTCCTAGGGTGTCTCCGGGTCACTGGGAGCAGGACCTGGTGATCCTCAGCCATCTCACACTGGAGAGGCTCCTATCCCCTCCTCAGCCTAAGCTGCCTCACAGGGTCCAAGGTCAACTGAAGGTGGCCACCCAGCTCTGCCTTGGTGATTGAGGGGTAGACAGAAGGGGCTTAGACTGATGGGGGGAGGAATCATGAAGCTGTGTGACCCCCAAGTCCTCTCCTCAGCTGGCTCCAGAAGCAACTCAAGATGTGATTTTTACTCTTCCTAGAAGGAAACATAAAGGAACCACAGCCAGGGGGCCCAAGGGCCCAGCAGCTCTTCTGTTTGCACAGAGCTGGTCTTGCTAGCCATACCCCAGCTGCCCTCCTGTGTCCAATGTCTCTACCCATGTCAGTCTCAGTGGGCAACAGCCTTCTAGAGCCTGTATGCAGAACTCCCTGCCAATTTGGAACAGCACTGTACTTACTATAGCTGCTCCTAGATAATTCGGCGGGCCTTGTGCCAGGCCCTGAAACCTCTTTGGGGCAGGGGAGCTGGGAAGTTTCCCGGGAAGTAGGACTCTGCCATTAGGAAGGACTCACTGATCAGCCCTGGGCCCCAGGGTCAAGGTATTCCTTCCACCTACCTTAGCAAAGGCCATAGCCAGACTGTAGAATCCAGGGCATCCTAAACCCCCTTCTCCATCATCCCTGATTCCATGGAAGTACAGTCCAGCCAAAGAACAGCCTGCACCAGAGCCAGCATTACCCCCTGCCACCAGGGGCATCCTAGACCAGCTTGTCTACCACGGGACACTTGCCGATTCTCCTTGACCACTCTTGGAGCCTTCATCCAGGTCCTGAGCCACTGACCATGGCCAGTCACTTTTTTATACATGCAGAAAGGTGTTTTTATGTGAACTTTCTCACAGTTTGTAGGAATTTTTTTATAACTCAGTGCTGAGGAGAAAGAGGAGAACAATGGCTCCCCAAGCAGCAGCCCCATGATGGCTGGATCTGAAATCCTAGAGGGATCTAGCTTGACGCCTTTGCAGTTGCACGTATGGGAGGCAGCGTTTGCTCTTCCATCTCCTCTTCTAGATTTTTAAAAACAGTCTCCAGAGAATGAGTGTACCCTACCCCCAGCTCTATTCTGTCCACGTAGGCCCAGAAGGTATCTCTGGGCTTTTCCACTGAAGGCCTTGGAGTCAGCCTGTCCTCCACATGCCCGACTCTTCCCATCCCCTCATCCCGACAGAGGCTTCATCTTAAACCTGAGGGAGGAAGAAGGCAGACCTGTCCCTGCATCTGCTGTGTCCCCTGCACTGCCCCAGGTGTCCCCATGTGGGGGCTGCCTTAGCCAGTCCTGTTCCTCATTGGGTACTAGGTACAATAACAATAACAGCAGGTTACCAAGAGCCTTCTGTGTCTGGGGCATTTTGCTAAAACTCCATGTTGTTTCTCAGTTAGTCCCCACAAGGCCGGGCGTGGTGGCACATGCCTGTAATCCCAGCACTTGGGAGGCTGAGGCAGGAGGGGATCGGTGCAAGTTCGAGACCAGCCTGGGCTACAAAAGTGAGCTCAAGGCCAGCCTGAGCCGCATAGTGAGACCCTGTCTCAAAAAGACAAAAAATACACACACACTCATTTAGCCCCCACAACAAATTTCCCATTTTGCAAATGATAGAGTCTCAGGGAAACAAAGTAACCAAGGTCACTCAGAGTGCTGGAGATGAGACTCAAACCCACATGTAACTGCCAAGCCTGTGTCTTGATTTTGGGGTGTTTTGTTTGGCACCACAGCCCCACCTCTCTCCTTGGAAATCACGCCTCCTTCCCCTCTGAGCTCCCCACGGCTTGAGGCTTTGGGCTCAGCCGTGTTCTTTGTGCCCCCCGGGAGATGGCACTTCCTGCCCCTTCCAGGAGTGTCTCTGTACCTCTGCCCCTCAGCCTGGCACCTCCAGCCTCAGCTGAGCCTCTCCCCTCCTTTCTGCTGCTCTTGGGGGGCTGACTCAACATCCATCAATCCTGGGCTTTTGGAATCTTCCTCTGATGCCTCTGCCCATCCCCAGCCTGCAAAGGGTCCTCAACCAGACTCTTGTCACCTCTCTGCCACTTCCCTCCCCCGACTCTTAAAATGTCCTATAATAAAATTGGAGAGACTAGGGTAGCTCTTAGTGTTTTTCCTTTGAAAAGTATGATCAGTTTGTCCCTTCCTTGACCGGGCTTCCTACCCTTTTATGCCTGGGGTGGCAGGTGGGCAGAGGAATGTGGCAAGGGCAGATTTATGCTGGGACGTCTTCAGGGTCTATGCTGTCTGTTACTACAGGAATTGAGTGACTTGCCTGAAATAGGTTTGTGACACACCAAGTAGTAAAATGTATCCTTTTGAGAATCTGGTGCTCTATGTCTAGAAAGATCCTTAGAAGCAGAGCTTGAGAAAAGCATCGGGTGAGCCGGGCGTGGTGGCACACGCCTGTAATCCCAGCACTTGGGAGGCTGAGACAGGAGGATCTGTGCAAGTTCGAGACCAGCCTGGGCTACAGAAGTGAGCTCAAGGCCAGCCTGAACTGCATAGCAAGACCCTGTCTCAAAAAGAAAGTACTGACCTGATCCACTCATTGAAAGTACAGTGTTTTAAAGATAATAGTGGTTTTGGTCAATTCTGGGCCACATATATGTTAGTGGTTCCCTAAGGTTATAATGGAGCAAAAAAATTATCTCCTAGTACTTTCACTGTACCTTTTCTATTTAGATGTACAAATATTTACCATTGTTATAATTGGCTACAGTATTTGGTACCATGCTGTGTAGGCTTATAATCCGGAGCAATAGATGGCTAATAGGTTATGCTGTCTAAGTCTGTGTGACTACACTCTGTAATGTTCACACAGCAGTATCAGCTGCGGATGCATTTCTCAGAGTGTATTGCTGTTGTGAGGCTGCATGAGTATAAAGTGGGTAACATGGGGCCCAGCAGGATGGCTCAGTGGTCTAAAGCACCTGCTTAGGAAAGCTTAGGCAGCTGCAGGGACCGTGGTTAGATCTCCAGTACCACATGCTGTGCCAGCCCTGCCCTCAGGGCAGGCTGAGCAGGCCATAAAAATAAATAAACAAAAGTTCTGAAACAAGAAAAATAAATAAAATAAAGTGAGTAACAGCAGGGCAGTAAACCAAGTGTAGGACTCTGGGCATGGGGGTTGTTGTGACTACACAGACTGTTCTGTGTGAGGCCAGCAGTCCCTGGCAGATAAGGACTGCAGCCTGGGAGCCAGACAAGCCATGTGCTGAGAGCAGAGGAAGAAATGTGGCCTAGAAATGCCATGGAGACAGGACGGTGAAATTTTGGGCACAGAGTAGAAGGAATGTGGATCATCCCCCGCCCCCCCCCCGTGTCATCTAACCCTTTAATCGGCAAACTGAATATACCATGGAGTGGGGGGCGGACAGATAAAGGCTAAAATAGAAGAAGCTACAAAGCGCTGGAGGGTATGAGTCAAACTCGCTCTTGCTAGAGGAATACTTCAGAGAACTAGAAAGAGGCCGGCAAGATAAACGCCAGATCAAAGAGTGGTCAGTTCATATTTGCATAGACGTGAGAACAGCAGCCCTATTTTATGGCTGAGCAGCAATACAAGTTTCAGCTTTCAGGGTGAGCAACAATGAAGCGTAGATAGCGGCGTAATGAGACTAATCAGGCCTCAACGATCTCCAGGCTCCTTCAATCCTCTTTTTCCAAGCAGCTGACCTGTACGGGGGCGTGGTATAGATGGAGGGCGTGTCCTTACGCTCCGCCCTCTTGCTGGTCCGCCTCCCACAGGTGCTCAGTGCGCAGCTGCAGACGGTCGCTTCCGGTGGGGGCGGGTCAGCGGAAGTGAGGGTGGTGGAGGCTGGGCGGCCCGTTTTGGTAGGAGGGGCCGTGAGGTGAAGGAGCCCGAGATCCAGAGCTTGAGGTGAGAAAGGTTGGAGGGTTTGCCGGTAGGCGGGAGCGCAGTTTTCGCGTCCGGCCATACGCTGAGCTCGTCGCGTAGCGCTATGCAGAGCCTGCGGTCCCTGTCCCCGCTCAAGTTAAGGGAGACCCCGTGGTCATAATTTGGCAGGGGAAGGAGTCGCGGGGTAACTGTCCGCCAGAGTCACCGAGCAAACAGGGACCAAGACACACTAGACGTTTCTCACGGTGACCGCGCTCCGCGACAGGTTACCCAGCGTCTCTTCACTGAGACCGACCTTAGCCCGGGGTCTCCCGCGCATCCCGCCGCTGGGCCTGTGGGCGCAGAAGGCCGCTAGTAGGCGGCGGGGACTTGGCCGACCTTGGCCCGGGTGTGAACAGCGACCAGCAGTGGGGTCGCCAGCGGCTCTGTCCAGCGCGAAGCTGCAGGGCCCCTCGCGGGGACTGACTGTCGGCACGGCGCCCGCGGGTGCGCTCGGAAACTTTCGCAGAGCGCCGCGGCCTCGTGGGGCTCCTGGGCTTCGTGCCGCGGAGACGAGGTCCCGCTCCGGAGCAGCTCGCGTCTAGCTCGGGAGACCGTGCGTGAACGCGCCTAACTACCACGGCAGAGGGAGCTGGGGCAGCCCCCGAGCTGCTGAGAGGACCAGGAGCCCCTCCTACGGTAACACGTGGGTCGGGCTCTGAGCCAAGTTGTATTCGTTCCTTCCTGAATTCCACGGATGTCAAGCGCGCAAGCCAGCGCGCGGGGTGGGGGTGGAGGGGTAGTCTCGGGCTGCAGTTCAATCACGCGTTACCAAGTTTCTGTTTTGAGCAGCCTCAAAGGGGAGGTAATGGACTGAGGGTGAAGAGGAGAGGACTTGACCCTGTCGCAGGTTGGGGAGGGTGGCGCTTGAACAGAGCTCTGATGGGGAATGCAGAATGCGCTTCGGGCTCGGGCACCAGTGTTTACAGAAGAGGCAGTAATTAGAACAGGGACTTGGAGGTGCTGTGTTGAGAGTTGGTAGGAAGACTGCGTGGCCAGAGGGCAGAGGGCAAAAGAGGAGGCGGTGTGAATGGGAAGCTAGACTATAGGTCTCATCACTTGCCAGGAGCTTGCTTGGTCTAGAGAGGGCAGGGAGGCCAGATTTTATCCTGTTGTCCCTTGCAAACCAGTTTTAAACACGGGAGCAATGCGATTAGCAGTGTGTTTTGAAAAGATACCTTGGGCTGTCCTCAGAGGATTGGGCCCAACTGAGGGGAAGCAAAGAATAAGTGGTATAACAGCGCTGTTAAGTGAACTTCTCATAGGCACTGACGTTCAGCACAGAGCCTGGCACACTGGAGGACTTTGATAAACGGCTTGTGGTGAATTATAAAGATGACCAGACTTTTATTTATGGCAGGACCACTGAGTGGCCTTAAACGAAACCTTTCTCCATCTTTCAATGTTTCATAAAATGACCTCTCATCTCCCAAGGTAACATAGGAGCGCTCCAAAGGAGGTCCCTAGAGAGCTGTCAGTCCTGGCTCAGGCTCCGCAGTGACTTTTCAACCAGCATTACTTGCCTGCCTGAGCTAATCGCACAGTCCACCTCCACCTGCTTTTACAGCCTTATAGAGCCCTCTGCTTTCTATGCTGCACCTGTGCTCCTGCTGTTTTCTTACCTTCCTGCTCCCTCTGAACTCACCATGGGACCAGGGCATTGAATTTACCTGACCATCTGCCTAGTGTGCCGTATTTGCACCCTTGCCTCTGCTGGACTGTGAGTTCCTTGAGAGCATGACTCTTACTCTTTTCATAACTCTATGGTACCTAGCACAAGACCTGACACTAAAATATTGTTGAGTTTTAAGGAACAAGAGTATACATAAGCTAAATGACCGCATTTCCTCACCATGCAATGATAGCAATGAAGAGTGCAATCAGGACTGACTCCACCCACCTGTGTCATGTTTAAAATTTTGTTAAGCACTTTCAAATACCTCATTTCACTGACCCTTAAGGCAACCTAGAGTGGCAGCTTTTCCTGTCTCCTTTTTATAGGTGAAGAGACCAACATTCAGAAAGGTTATATGATACTTGACTATGGCCACAAAAGCCAGTGAGTGACTAAGCCAGGGGAAAGAGAAGATGGGAGGGAAATTAGCTTGTGTAGCCCAGTAGACTGAGTTGGTATCAGCTGCCTGCTGATTCTTACCCGTGTCAGATCCCAGCACTGCTAGGCTGGGTAGCAAAATACTGTGCTTTTGTGTCTCATCTTCAAGATGGAATACTGGGCTTAGCTGGGCATGGTGGCACACGCCTGTAATCCCAGCACTTGGGAGTCTGAGGCAGGAGGATCAGTGAGTTCGAGACCAGCCTGGGCTACAAAAAGTGAGCTCAAGGCCAGCCTGAATTGCACAGTGAGACCCTGTCTCAAAAAGATGAAACAACAACAACAAAAAAGGAAACCTTAGGGGCTGGAGAGATAGCTCTATGGCACAAGTGCTTGCCTGGCAAGTGCAAGGTCATGAGTTTGAACACCAGTCCCGGAGGGGAAGGGATCTTAGAGCCCCAGAAGTCTCCCTGGGTTGGCCAAGCTTTCCCAGCAAGTCTAGAAAGAACATAAACCAGGTAGGTTGGTATGGAGGGCAGCCTTTTAGGCTGGTTCCCTCCCCTATAAAACCTCAGAAGTATCAGTTGTCTCCAGGGGCTGGTTTCATGGGCTTGTGTGTTGGCTGCTAAGTCCCCAGTGTGGGGCTTGTTTCACAGGAATTACAATCTGGTGTTCTTCAAGATGGCCTGATATGAAAAAAGTCCCGCGACCAGCCTCTTCAAGGTGTCCTGAGGCTGCCTTGTCCTTCACGTGCAAGAGCTGGTTGAAGTATCAGGAATGGAAGCCAATGTGGTAAGGGGTAATCCCAGGGCCAGGATAAGGAATGTGGGATCACTGAGCAGTGGGCCTGCTGGAGTGCTTGCTGTACAAGGGTCTGAGATTCCAGTTTGTTCTTCTGTTCCTCTGGAACCCTGGAATTGGATCAAGACTATCTTTCCACCTCCTATCCCAGGAAGAACCTACTGTGATCTTGGGGTCAGTTCAGAAGTTGGTGTTTTTGCCTTTTGAGCAGAGGGAGCCCCGATGGTCCCTACAAGCAGTTAACTGCTAGCCTTTCACTGGTCCCTCCCTGGAGTGACTACCTTAGCAGCAGCAGGTGAAGGCTGACACCTGGGGAACCTACTCTTGACTGATAATTGAGACCTGATTTATTCCCAGAGGGACCCTGCCCCTGGGAATGAGGAATTGATTCTCCTTGATGAAGAGTAGAGCACAAAAACAGTAGTTGGACTTACTGTCTCTGAAGATGTGGCTATCATTTTGCTCTAGACCATCCCAATCTGGCAAAACAAGCCGTATGGATCTGCTCGAAGTGTAGTGAGAAGAATTGGGACCAACCTACCCCTGAAGCCATGTCCCCGGGCATCCTTTGAGGTGAGTGGGCTGGAAAGGAAAAGGAAGTAGAGACCCAAGAGTGTATGAAGCCTGTTTCCCTGGTCACTTTCATTTTGTCAAAAAGTATCTACTGAGTGCTTATAATAGATCCTGGCCACTGTGCTTTCCTGGTTGCACATAAAGCTGTGACCACAAGTCAGACTCCCAGTTTGTTCATAAATTAATAATCTTGTATCTCAACTTTGTTTTTTCCATTAAGTGGCTCCACTTTGAGATATTTGCCAGTCTGGCAGTCTCTGAATAGACAGAGTGCTATGACTCTTGAGTTGAATTTGGCTTTTCTTTCTTTCTTTTTAATGTATATAGTATAGGGTCTCACTACGTAGATCAGACTTGCAGTGATTCTCCTGTTCTCAGCCTCCCTAGCACTGGGATTACAGGCATGCACCACCACGCCGTCTCATGCTGGGACTGAACCCCTGAATTCTGCTTTTCTTGATAACCCTATGACTTGGCCACTTAGCCACTATTTTTAGTGTTTCTCTGAGTCCTCAAGCCCCCTTTTTCTTTCTAGCCAAATATGACCACTCCTTTACTGAGCTATTTCAGAATACCTCTGGGTCCAGGAAGCAGAGATTCCTGCCTGGTCCAACTCTGTGAGACCTACTTCTGTAGTAGAAAACTGTGTAGCTGACCAGCTCCCTTTCTGTACAAACTTGTGGTGAGGCATCAGCTCCAGGTTAAGTGATTAGAGTATGCTGAGTTTGAGCAGCTAAGACATAAAATATTTGCATTTTTTGCCTAAACAAAAGAGACAGATATATATATGAAAAGACATCAGCCCCACAGGGCTAGGGAGATAGCTCAGTAGAATAAGCACTTGCCTGGCAAGCACAGTATCGAGTTCAATTCCCAGTACCACCAAAAAAAAAAAAAAATGGCCCAGGTAGAAACAGAAAGATCTGAGTTTGTGTATAAGAGGCTAACTACAAATTTTTAAGGGACTTGATCTAGAGATTAAAGTGGTGTTAGGGTGGATATTAGAGTCAGGAAAGGGGTCAAAGGTGTGTCTCAGTGGGGGGCTGTCCCATGACCCAGATTGCCATGTACTCTGATTGGCTTAAAAGGCATGGGCAGATTGGGGTCCTAGCTGCCTCAAAAGGATCCGAAACAAAGGAAGATACAGCTAGGTATGACTGACTCCATTCAATTTGCCCCCACACCTAATTGTGCACTGTCCAGGTTATTCTATTAGCCAGATGCTTATAAAATTCTGTATCATTTCTAATTTTTATTACTACTTTTTTAGTCTCTTTAAAAAATAAAATTAATAGACAGTCAAGGACACAAACTTCTCAGAGCAGGAGTTTGTGTAGCTGACATTTACTAATCACATACTATGTATCAGACACTGTGCTAGGTGCTTACCCGTTTTAACTCATTTAATTTACAAGAACAGTAGAAAAGTCAGCTAATCCAGGAAAGAAAAGGAGGCTTCTCTGAAATAGCCCATTTTAACAGTAACTCTTGGGTTACATCCTCCTCTGCGTAATTATGACTTTATCACTTAACTCCCGTGGATCCTTGGGTTTTTTTGTTGTTGTTTTGTCTTGTTAAAGATTTTTTTATTTATTTCTCTTAAGCTTCATTTATTTGTTTGTGTTATGACTGGCTCAGCCCACCCTGGAGTGGGGGTGTGCAGCATGTGGTGCCAGGGATTGAGGAGCAGTTGCAGTGCTTGCCTGAAGTTTCCTCCGCAGGCGCTTTAGACCACTGAGCCATCTCGCTGGCCCATTCTTGGTTCTTTAACCCCGACACACCTCCCAATCTGTAGCAGTAACATGTGCATTTAACTCAGGTGTGGGTGTGGGCGTTATTTTATTAACTATTCCTAGTTGCATTTTTGTTGTAAATATTTCATAAAATCTTAGCAATTTTTAAAATTTCCACCATATGTTAAACTGTGGAGAATAAAAGTAGAAAATAAATTACCTATAATCACAGTCCTGACAATTCATGCAGTTCCTGTTTTTCTAGATACATTTTTTTGTACTTTGTTTTAATCACAGTCTCAGCATATGATTGACTCCTCCTGATTTCATTTATTATAGTATCATTTACTTAGTTCTATTCTTTGATGGTGATTCTTTGAGGTGAGAAGCTATTTTAAGAAATTCCACTGGGGAGATAGCTCAACAGCTTAAGCACCTGCCAGGCAAGCCCAAGGTCCTGAATTCCATCCTGCTACAAAAAAGAAAGAATAATTAATTAATTGATAAGTCCCACTGTGGTTGCTTTTATATAATTAATAATTTATTGTTATTTAAATCTATTCAGGGTATAGTGGCACACATCTGTAATCCCAGCACTCAGGAGGCTGAGGCAGGAGAATTTCTGTGAGTTTGAGGCCAGCCTGAACTACATATGGAGACCCTATCTCAAAAGTTCATAAATAGCTGGGCGTGGTGGCACACACCTGTAATCCCAGCACTGGGGAGGCTGAGGCAGGAGGATCAGTGCAAGTCTGAGACCAGCTTGGGCTACAAAAGTGAGCTCAAGGCCAGTCTGAACTGCATAGCAAGACCCTGTCTCAAAAAGACCAAAAAAAAAAAAAAAAAAGTTAATAAATAAAAATAAAATAAATCTAAGGATTATTACTAGGCTTCTTTAAAACAGCAGTGCTGGCCGGGCGTGGTGGCTCACGCCTGTAATCCCAGCACTCGGGAGGCTGAGGCAGGAGGATTGGTGCGAGTTCGAGACCAGCCTGGGCTACAAAAGTGAGCTCAAGGCCAGCCTCAACTGCACAGCGAGACCCTGTCTCAAAAAGAATAAATAAATAAATAAATAAAACAGTGCTGTAACAATGTAGATTTTAATTAGTTACAGGGTGTAGTCCCAAACATCAAAAAACAAACCAACCAGTTAACAATAAGGGTTAAGCATTTGCCAGGAAATTTTTTTGTCGGTATAAGAAGTTACGACCTGTATTCTCATAACCAAAGGGAAAAAGTTTTAGACCTCTATTAAAAGGTAACTCAGGGCAGGGGAGATGGCTCAGTAGAATAAGCGCCTGCCTGGCAAGCGCAGGGTCTGGAGTTTAATCCCCAGTGCCACAAAAAAATAAAAATTTTAAAAAAGGTAACTCAGACCAGTTCCAGAAGACTCTCAGTAATATGGAATTTTGCTTCCTCACAGACCCTGCCCAACATCTCTGACCTGTGTTTAAGAGATGTGCCCCCAGTGCCTACTCTGGCTGACATTGCCTGGATTGCTGCAGATGAAGAGGAGACATATGCCCGGGTCAGGTAGTTAAGGCAGTAGCTAGTTTATTAGAGGGTAAGACAGAAAACTTCTTCCCAACCAAACAGCAAGGAAAGTGATCATGTGAGGCTGAAGGGAATTGCAATAAGAACTGAAGATTAGGGGGGAGGTGGGACTGGCAAACAGCCTGCTCTCTATGATGGACATAATGGTCTTTCTCTGGTTTAGAAGTGACACACGCCCTCTGAGGCATACCTGGAAGCCCAGCCCTCTCATTGTCATGCAGCGCAATGCCTCAGTGCCCAACCTGCGTGGATCTGAAGAAAGGCTTCTTGCCCTAAAGAAGCCAGCCTTGCCAGCTCTAAGCCGCACCACTGAGCTGCAGGATGAGCTGAGCCACTTGCGTAGCCAGATTGCCAAAATAGTGGCAGCTGATGCAGGTAGGATGCCCTTTTACCTCTGGCTTTTGAGTGGGACACATAAGGGAAATGGTGGTCCTTGATTCAGAAAGACCTGAGAACCAGCTAACCTGTTGTGTTCTTGAATAATTTCATTTTGGTTTAGCCAAGAACAAACCTTCACTTGGCCTGTCTTCCCCAGGCAGTTTCCTTCCTTTAGTCACAAAGATCAGTACCCTCTTCCTGGTATCTGTAAGGTTACATATTCCATGAGCCTGTAGCAGCTTTCTTTTTCAGTAGAAGCATTTCTTACCACTACCACCTCAAGACATCTTTTTCAGCCAGGCGTGGTAGCACACACTTATAATCCCAGCACTTGGGAGGCTGAGGCAGGAAGATTGGCGCAACTTCGAGACCAGCCTGGGCTACAAAAGTGAGCTCAAGGCTAGCCTGAACTGCATAACGAGACCGTCTCCAAAAAAAAAAAGAAAGTGATAACACAGAAGACATATCTTTTTCAAGTACCTATCAGAGATCACCTCTGTCCTGCAACTTCCTGCTTAAAGCAGAACCACTACAAATGGTTAAGAGCCTGCATTGAACAGACAGCCAACAGATGGATCTCTCCCAACACCTCAAAATTGTAGCTCCTGAAACTTATCAGTCGATAGGGCATAAATGTCCTAGTTCTCTTTGAAATCATCACTTTTTTTGGTTTGGTTTTTCAGAACAGGGGATAAAACTTGGGACCTTGTGCTTTCAAGGGAGGTACTTAAGCCATTGAGCTATGTCCCTGGCCCTGAAATCATCATGTTGTTAACTGCACTTAGATTTTCTATTTCTTGGCTATTTTCTTTACTTTTTTTTTTTCCCCCCATCCCAAGAGACAAACAGAAGCAGTTTATATAAACTCTCAACATATTTCTTAGAAATTGTAGAAACTCTCCATAAAAATTTGGGGAACTAGGAGGGCCTCGACATCTTAGTTTTGCTCAAAACATTTCTAGATCATACACAGCAAGATCCAGAGACTTAAAAGTGCTCTCAAGAGAAAAGGACAAATGTAAGACTTTCCTCTATCACTGTTGTTTGCTTAAAATAGGGCTGTTACCCACTAGCCCACTGTGAAATAGGAGCTCTTAGGAGCTACAACCTTTGTGGAATGGCTTTCCTGAAACATGGAAAGGCCTAGTGCTCCATCTTTTTTTTTTTTTTTTGGTTTTTTTTGAGACAGGGTCTCGCTATGCAGTTCAGGCTGGCCTTGAGCTCACTTTTGTAGCCCAGGCTGGTCTTGAACTCGCACCGATCCTCCTGCCTCAGCCTCCCAAGTGCTGGTATTACAGGCGTGCGCCACTACACCTGGCTAGTGCTCCATCTTGATGAGCCCCTGGCTGGGAAAGATAGTAAAGGCTAGAGATACCATCCTGGGTGCCCCCAGAATGTCATATGATCAGGCCAGGAAATGAGTGTGTTCTGTAGGTAGTGCTTGTGGGGAGAAAGTATCACTGCTGAATTCTAGCCCCATCCATGCCTATTGTTTTCTCTTTCAGCTTCGACTTCATTAACGCCAGATTTCTTATCTCCAGGAAGTTCAAATGTCTCTTCTCCCTTACCTTGTTTTGGATCCTCATTCCACTCTACAACTTCCTTTGTCATTAGTGACATCACCGAGGAGACTGAGGTAGAGGTCCCTGAACTTCCATCAGTCCCCCTGCTTTGTTCTGCCAGCCCTGAATGTTGTAAATCAGAACACAAAGCTACCTGCAGCTCATCAGAAGAAGATGACTGCATCTCTCTGTCCAAGGCCAGCAGCTTTGCAGATATGATGGGTATCCTAAAAGACTTTCACCGGATAAAACAGAGCCAAGATCTGTAAGTACTGACAAGGAGCTCTGGTGATTTAAGTTACTCATGGCCAGTGATCTAGTAAACTTAGTAAATCCCCGAAATTAGCCATATGTTACTTTGTTCACGAGTTTGTCAGCTACCTGCTTGCTAGAGCCTATGCCCCCAACTTGAACAACACTTTACATTTATTAGGTTTAATCATCCAAGCCAAGACTAGTGGGGATTTTACAAGAACACCCATCTTTCTAACTTACATCTCTGGTGGTTTTGGTGGAAGGAGAATTTCATAAGGTAAAACCTCACAAATTCAGAGATTTGAGGACAAAATTTTTGGAATTTATAAGTAGTTCCTTAACGTGGCTGCCCTTTAGAATTGCTCACATTTGTTCTCTCCTCCCTCCACTTGTAGTGTGAGGTCTATTTTCCCTTGTAAGAGAGAAGTTGTGACAATAACTAAAAATGGTAACAGCCCAGAGAGCAAAGGTTCAGAAATGTTAATAGGCCCAGGACAATTCCTTGGTTCTATTTTCAAGGTTTAATAGTCTTATTGTCTAAAAACAGTGATGCCAAGCCTGTGGCATGTGTGGCACAGCAGAATGGCCAAGTCTCTTCCCCTGCAGATGCTACAGGAAAGTGCTGCTAAGAAAAGAGACTCAAAGTGGGAACCGAAGCATGGCTACTACAGGCCAACTCCAATAAGCTGACAGTCCTTTGTTTAGCCCACACACTGGAGGCTATAATAAAACATTCTAGTTAGGTCTGGAACCAGCTAACTTGGTTTTAAAGTCTGGATTCACCTCCTAGTTTACTTGGTGAGTGGTTAGTAACTCTGGGCTATCAGTAAGAGGGTCTATTGTAATACCTACCTCAAAAGATAGTTGTAAAAGGATTCAGTGACAGTGTGTGTACAGATACATGGATTCCTGGCCCAAGCAAGTACTTCCTAAATCAAAGCTATTGTTTTGTCTGCAGGACCCGGAGTTTAATGAAGGAAGAAGACCCTGCTGTGCTTATTTCTGAAGTCCTAAGAAGGAAGTTTGCTCTGAAGGAAGAAGATATTAGTAGAAAAGGAAACTGATAGCACTCCACCCTGCAAACAGTCTCATGCTCCTGGAATTTCAATAGCTGCCTTCCTCACCACAGATGTTTCTGCCTCTCAGTTAGGAATCTTCTGCAACAATCTTGCTGACAAGCTAGAGCTTGGAAAGAGAAGAGCTGGATTATGTGTTTCCATACTTCAAACCTCAGCAGATGCTAAGGCCTGTGGTTTGAGCTGAGACATTCATTGCAGGTAATTGTGTAGAGTGGCTTACTTTATGGGGTAAGATAGGTATTTCTTATATTCTCTTGCTCCTGTGTGAAAATAGGTCCTAAAATGAAGGAATGACTTCACTGCATTAGATCCCATAACTTGTCTCACCAGACACTTTGTGTGTGTGTAGCCGTCACTCACTCTCAGCAGCTTCCTTGTAGCACAGCAGGGCTCTATTAGGGAAGGAACTGTGTTTATGTACATGTTCACAAGGCAAGAAGATCTTATGCTGCTCCATTATAACCTACAGCAGTGCCCAGCAGTCACCATTCCCTGTCTAGCTGGAAAGGCCAGCCAATACAACTGGGAGGCTTAGATCGTTTTTCTGAAGCATATTTTATAATACTGTACAACCACATCTACCCTCCATGGCCTTGGGGCCTCATCAGTTCTACTGATGAAAAACTTTCTTTTCATGGACTTTAGTTTTAAGTCCAATAGGAAAGAGAAACAAGGAGGGGAAAGAACATACCATCCTTCTTCCAGGCCCTGGACTGTTCCTTTGGGTTGGGCCAAGATTTGCACCTACTGCATCATGCATGATTCATATGCCCTTGGGGCCCCTTTCTCCATGGTATGTATACCGTGTGTATTTGGGTTGAAACACTACCTGGCATTAAATGAAGGATTTGGAGAAATTTTCTTTGTCCATT
Organism: Myocastor coypus; assembly: GCA_004027025.1. NCBI lineage: Eukaryota > Metazoa > Chordata > Mammalia > Rodentia > Myocastoridae > Myocastor > Myocastor coypus. The sequence goes on from PVJA010001332.1 coordinate 120,746, forward strand.
TCTGAGTTGTGGTCACCCTGAATGCTTGAGGAGTAGAGGTTTCTTATTAAGGTAATGAACTTTCAAATAGGCTTCTGGCTTCTTTTCCTTTGTAAGGTCCTACCACTTAATAAGAAAAAACTTCTCAGGGGGTTTCTGAAGGGATTGTGCCCAAAACTTTTCTTTCTTCAAAACTCTTAAAAGCAGTTCCATTGTATAACTTGCAAGTTTGTCCCCTAGAGGTTAAGCCTTGGGTACCAGACCTGCAACATGAGAAACTGCAGCTGTTGGATGATGCCTTGGATAGGACATAGGCCAAATAAGACTCCTGTGCAGGTTAAGAACCTATAGCAGTGACACAATATATACTAAAAAGTTACCTTTTCAAAAATAAAATTGGTAATGTTCTAATTACCACCAGAACCAGCATTATAAATGTTAACATGTTTTACAAAGAGGATTTCCTCCCAGAAAAGGAAGATAAGTTCCCTTTCACCCAGTCACATCTAGATTGTTTTATTGCTCAGAATTTTTAAGGGAGAGATTTATTTATTAATTTATCTTTTAAAAATCTATGTATTTGGTAGAGTCTTAGCAGAGTTCAGACTCATAGTGATCCTATTTTCAGCCTCCCCAGCACTGGGATTACAGGCATGCACCAACACACTTGGACTTGGTGGCTGGCTCAGCATGCCCAGGAGGGGTGGCGGGGGCAGCATAGTATGCCGTACCAGGGATTGAACCCTGGTCCCTGTGCTTGGCTAAGCAGGCACTTAGTCCACTGAGCTATCTCACTGCACTGAGCTATCTCACTGGCCCAAAGGGAGAGGTATGTTTAAAATTACCACAAAAAAAGCAAATGAGGTTATCACCATTCTCCATTTCCTCTCCTATCCCCAGCCCTGTATTGGGGAATTTGCCTTATCTCTCAAAAATGGCATGAGGAATGATGATTCCAAGCTTAGGTGAGTAAGAGTTCAGTCAGAGATGAAAAGAAGCAAGGACCCAGCCAGGCATCTGAAAAGGCAGAGGGATCTGTGTACAGGCACAATGATGTACTGTTTAGTGAAGGACTAAGTTCATGCTCTGCCTCCACGGTACTCATCACAGACTCATGTAAGAAATTCACCAGCACCTTCCTGAAGGAAAAGAATGATTCCAGTTATACTGTTTGAACCAGTGGCAGTTGCCAGCTTTATATTTACATAAAGTGCTTGATAATGACAGCTTAATCCCATGCTGCCTTCCCACCTCACCCCCCACCTCCACCTGGAACATATTTTCCTACAATCTACCATTTCAAGATGCTCTCAGAACCAAACCTTCATATAAACATTCAAATTTTGTGCCTGATAATTTGATTACCTTCAGAATCCTGGGTAAGGAGCAAATCAGGCTGCAGACTTAGCTCAGTGTGCTCAGCCTGGCATTCAGCCCAAGGCCTGGCTGGAAAATACCCTGGGCTGTTATGCCAGGTGTTGCTCACATCTTGGAAGGGAGCTCTAGTGTTGTGGGCAATGACTCGCTGGCCCTGAGAATCTTCTGTGAAAAGCTGACTCCAGGATTCTTTGTCATTCTTTTCACTATCCCAGGAAAACAAAGAAATAAGACCAGGGTTGTGTTTCACGGACTCTGTGTTTTCTTTGCTCCAGGATTCCCTGGAAGTCTCCAGGTGCATGGAATGCTGCCCATTTTCTTTGGCAGACACTTTCCTTTTTGATTTAGCTTTGTCTAAGAAATGATGGCACTTGCCCCCAAATGGTTTGATGTGTCTCTCCATGTCCTGATAGGTTTTCTCAGACCTATAAAACCATTCCCTTTTCCTGGAAGAATCCTCCTTTTGGTCAGGCAAACAAGAACTTTCCATATCCTCAGTGAAGGAAAAAGGCAGTGGGGCTTTACTGTCTCCAGCATAAGCTAAGGTATCAGGTTGAGGCAAAGACAACATAGTCAAACATGGAGTTCTCACACTGGAATGGCCAGAAATCTTATGGGACTTAGGAGAAAGTCCAGTTTCCTGGTTGCCTTCAGGGGTTGAAGTGGCCAGAGGGAAGGCTATGCAGTCATCCTCTGTGTCCTGGATCCAGCAGTCTAGCTGAGTTGTGTCTCTCTTGGACTGTTTGTTGATTTGACCTTCTGTATAAGATGGAACATTTCTCTGGTTACTAACATCTTTCATTCCTAAGTAAAATAGAAGTGGTCAAACATTACAGTGTGGTAAAATAGTTGGTTTTTTCTAAAATCTGAGACTGGGTTTTGAACTCATGACCTTGCATATGCCAGGCAGGAACTTGTGCCACAGAGCTAGCTCCCCATCCCCTCTAAAATCAATACCAGCTAATACTACTATCTAGCACAGGGTTACTTAAGATTTTTCAAATAACATTATAGCTCCTTTCAGTGTCACCATTCTTTCTTGAATCCTCTTTCTAGAATAAGATCTTATATTCCCCTAATGAAATACTGTATATGGGCACTTGCCATGACCTACCTCTATCTAATAAAGTCAAATATGGCATACCATCAGACTGGCTTACTTCTCCAGCTTAGTTTTCATTTATGTGGTTTAATAGGAGGAACATCAGTTTGTTTGTTTGTTTGTTTTTGCTGGCTCAGCCCACCCTGAGGGGCTGGCATGGCATGTGGTGCTGGGGATCAAACCACAGTCCCCTGCACCTGCCTAAGCTTGCCAAGTGCTTTAGACTGCTAAGCTATCTTGCCAGCCCCAGTTTAGCTTGTTTTTTATTCACTATAATTTCTACTGAATAGTGATCATGGCCAAAACATAGTCCTAAATACTTTCCTTTAAAATAATGCTCAACACACACTAGTTTTATGAGGTCTCAAGAGTCACATTAAGTATACAACTCTGAAATCTGGTGACAGTATGAAAAATACAGGTTCCTAACTCCTCAAACACTTCATAGGAAATGGAGTAAATACATAATTAGGATGCAGAGGCAACTAGAAAAGATAATAGTATCAAAAATAACTGTCTTAGTTTGTCCATTTTATCAAACACTGAATAGATCCTGTGCTGCCTTAAGGATGAATAACATGGGATTCCCATTCCACTCAAATCAAGTTAAGAACTACAAAGAATGATTAATGCCCTCTTTGCTTCCTTACCAAGAATTATACTGCAGAAACTGTTCTGTGGGAGTTCTCAACTTCACCTAAAAACATTATTAATAAAACATATCAGAATATGTCGATGGGAAATGTTTTTGAAAAAATTCCTCCCATTACGTAAAGCAAAGAGAATTTATATTTTATTTGGAGAAGGGACAGTGTACTTTGAAGGTTTATACAAAGCAAACCTGAGTCAGAGTTGAGCACTCCTCTCAGTGCTCTCCAACTGGCAGGAATCCTGCTCTGTAAACTAGTCTCCTCTGAGAAAACTCCCACATCACTTTTCCTCAGCAAATACAATATTTAGCGCTAGAATAAGTAAAACAGAACTAACAAGGTATGTTTGTAGAAGCATGTGCACATCACTTTCCAAAACGCAGTGGCTGCCTGTGTTTCTGTAACACAATAGGTCAGTTAACTTTAACAATACAATGGGTTTCACTGTATCATAAATGTTCCAACATGAAGACTTAAATTCCACTCCCTGGATGATGAAGTACTCCCAGGTGGGTTACCATACCTGGCTTCAAGGTAAAGAAGGAAGCAATACTGGTCTGTTTCATGCCCAAAGATGGAATTCTTCTTTGAGTGAAAGAAATAGGCTTTCTCTCTCGAGGAAGGAGTGTCAGCATTGTGGCACCGGGTGTAATTAAATGTGTCTGAGAAGGGGAGAAAAAGAGTAAGAGAACCTGTAATATTAAATGAGATGTTAGACCAGGGAGACTCAATAAATATCAGCAACAAAAAACATCCTGGACTCTGGGCTCCATTTATATTCTGTTCTCTCTCTAGATAGTTTATGCCAGACATCATGTTCCTGATATTGCCATCCTGATAGTGCTTTTCTAAGGAATCACCTATTCCAACTATAGCACAACCTTTGTGCTTTTCAAGAGAAATCAAGCTGACTAAACAAACCTGATTTGTTAAAGGGGGTCTAGAAATGATGTGCTTTAGATTTAGGATAATGTTTTGTTTAATAAGGGATAGGTTCTCACTAAGTTGCGTAAGCCGGTCTCAAAACTCCTATACGTAAGTCTCCTCCTTCAGTCTCCTGAGTAACTGCAGATGTGTCCTAAGCCCAACTTAATGATTCTACATCAACAACAGTTGATTCATTTTCAGCAGCTGTCAAATGGTCACATAATGGCTCAAAGGCCCCCAGAATCATGCAGCTTGGGTTTACATCACTGCTAGTTTTGCTTTTGCCATTGCTTAGTTATGTACAAATTACTTGAGCCGGGCGTAGTGGTGCATGCTTGTAATCCCAGCATTTGGGAGGCTGAGGCAGGAGGATCGCTGTGAGTTCGAGACCAGCCTGGGCTACAAAAGTGAGCTCAAGGCCAGCCTGAACTGCATAGCGAGACCCTGTCTCAAAAAAGCTTAAAAAAGAAAAAAAAGAAATTACTTAACGTCTGTCTCATTCTCAGGTGTGAAATGGTGGTGCTAAGTTTTATCCCATAGGGCAGTTATATTTTCTGAATTCACATGAAAGACTCATAGTTCCTGGCACACAGAAAGCACTCCAGAACAGCTGGCTGAATAACGGGGAGCAGCACCAGTTTTGTTGTTTTTTTTTTTTTTTTGTGGGACCAGGGTTCAAACTCATGACCTTGCACTTGCCCAGCAGGCACTTGTGCCTCGGAGCCATCTCCCCAGCTCCCTCAGCACCAGTTTTGCCACACTTGGATCTCAAGCCTAAAATACTACAGTATAGAACAGGAAAAAGGACAAGAGGTCTGAAAAGTCTGTTTTGTCAACTGACTGTAGCCTCATCATTTACTGTAATTTGTTTTTATTTGCTTGTTTTGGAATGCCTGACAAGTAGGGAAAGTAGGACTGTATTTGGCTCAATTTGACTTGGCTGTATTTGCCATAAATGGATTTTGTTAATATTGATACAGCAAGTTAGAGGAAAGCTGAAACTGGAACCCAAACAAAGCTAACTTCACTTTATTTTTACATTTGGAAACTAAGCTGTATAGTCTTTATTTTTTTAAATAGGAAATCCTGTATGTAAAACTCTTATTTCAACTTCTTATACTATTATTGGTAGGGAACCTTTTCTTCTACCACTTTTTAAAAAAACTAAACCAGACACTTTTTTCTTTTTTTTTTTTTTTTAACTGTATGTATGTATGTATGTATGTATGTATGTATGTATGGCTAGCTCAGCCTGCCCTGGGGGTGGGGCTGGCACAGCATGTGGTATTGGGGATCAAACTGGTCCCTGTAGTTGCCCTAAGTTTATCTAAGTAGGCACTTTAGATCACTGAGCTATCTCACTGGCCCCAAGACACTTTTTCTTTTTTAATTTTAGAGAGTAAAAATAGCAGAAATAAAGATAGAAAAACAGTAACAAGCCAGAGTACATATAATACAGAATTTCAAAACAAGAACAAAAGTTTTTTATACTTTATTTTTAGTTATTTATTTATTTTTAGTTATTTATTTATTTACTTACTTATTGGCTTTTTTTTTTTTAATTTTATTTATTCATTTTTTTCTTGTTTCACAACCTTTGTTTGTTTATTCACTCATTTTTATGGCCAGCTCAGCCCACCCCAAGGGCAGGGCTGGCGTAGCATGTGGCGCCGGGGATCGAACCGCGGTCCCTGAAGCCGCCCAAGCTTTCCCAAGCAGGCGCTTTAGACCACTGAGCCATCCCGCCGGGCCCCTACTTATTGGCTTTTTGAGACAGGGTCTTGCTATGCATTTCAGGCTGGCCTTGAGCTCACTTTTGTAGCCCAGGCTGTTCTCCAACTTGCACTGATCCTCCTGCTGAAGCCTCCCAAGTGCTGGGATTACAGGCATGTGTCACCATGCCCAGCTCACAATACTTTTTTTTGTTTTTTTGTCTTTTTGAGACAGGGTCTCACTATGCAGTTCAGGCTGGCTTTGAGCTTACTTTTGTAGCCCAGACTGATCTCGAACTCGCACCAATCCTCCTGCCTCAGTCTCCCCTGAGTGCTGGGATTACAGGCGTGAGCCAACACACCCGGCAAGAACAAAAGTTTAACAATGGTTGTATTACATATTTTCATCATCAAATCTGTTTAGATTAATAGATATAGGCATGTAAGACTGGTCAAATAGACATCTCAAGATACTTTTTTATTTTTTACTCTATTTTTTTTTTAATGTATTTAGTACAAGTTCTCACTATGCAGATCAGACTCCTAGTAATCCTCCTGTTTTCATCCTGGGATTACAGGTGTGCACCACCACACCTGGACTTGGTTACTATCTCAGTGCCCAGGGTGCATGCAGTATGGGGGATCGAACTCTAGTTCCTGTGCTTGCTTCAGCAGGTGCTGAGTCTGCTCAATATTCTTTATCTTTTTGAGACATGATTTCCCTATGCAATTCCATCTGGCCTCAAACTCACAATCTTCTGCTTTAATCTCCTAAGAAAATAAATTTTTTAAAAAAGGTTTTGAGGGCCTGGCAGGATGGCTCTGTGGTCTAAAGCGCCTGCTTCGGAAAGCTTGGGCAGCTTCAGGGACCGCGGTTTGATCCCCAGCACCACATGCTGCACCAGCCCTGCCTCAGGGCAGGCTGAGCAGGCCATAAAAATAAATAAACAAAAGTTCTGAAACAAGAAACAAAACAAAAAAAAAAAAAGAGTAAAGGTTCTAAAACAAACAAAAAAAATTATTATTATTATTATTTTTTTTTTTTTTTTTTTTTGAGACAGGGTCTCGCTATGCAGTTTAGGCTGGCCTTGAGCTCACTTTTATAGCCCAGGCTGGTCTCAAACTCACAGCGATCCTCCTGCCTCAGCCTCCCGAGTGCTGGGATAACAGGCGTGCGCCACCACGCCCGGCTTTTAAAAAATAATTAAATAAATAATTAAAAAGGTTTTGAAACGGGACAATGAACAATTGACAGTAATCTGTAATTCCTGAGAAAAGAGATGAGTCCTATCTTCAGCCTAGCTTTCTGCCTGGAAGCATTTTCCATGCCGGTACAATCTTAATGAATCAAGTACATTGAAAGTGGAACTTGGAAAAACTGTGGTAGCTGGAATTTACAATTCAAAGGAAGACCTCTGGAAATATGCACACAGGCCCCTTCAATCACCAAAAATGAAAACCCCTTAGGGCCAGCAAAGAAGACACTGCAAACTGGAAATGCAAGCTGAACAATTCCTAGAGCTAATACAAGGCTGGGACATGAGTTTCTACCATCCAGAACAGAGATGGCCTGTATACCAGGGGCACGCCACAGAGCTCTCAAAGAATCTTCCCTTGGTAGTTGGGCTTAACTAGGCTTAGCGCAAAAGCTTTACCAAACTTTCTCAACAAAACTTATAACATTTTTAATATATCAAGCCAATTTTCAAGTAATTTTATTATTTATTTATTTATTTAGGTCTTTTTGAGACAGGGTCTCGCTGTACAGTTCAGGCTGGCCTTGAGCTCAGTTTTGTAGCCCAGGCTGGTCTCAAACTCTCACCGATCCTCCTGCCTCAGCCTCCCAAGTGCTGGGATTACAGGCGTGTGCCACCATGCCCGGCTTCAAGTAATTATTTGCCCAAAGAATTTTCAGTATTATTTAAAGAAAACAAACTTCCTGTTCCGGTGCCCAGATCCTTGGCCCGCCTTCCCCTTCCCCACCCCACCCCACCCCCTTTTTTTTTTGAACCCCTCCTGCCCAAGCACCACTACCGAACCCATCATACATCTCGTCTGGCAACTGATCTGGTCCACGAGCCTACCAGGACTCCTCAATTCCAAAGCTCCACCTCCACCTACAGACCTCACCCACGGAGCTTCACAGCAGCCAGCAGCCTGAGCTCTGACATGAAGCCGGGAACTTCTATAGGGGAACCAACTTGGAGGTTCCAGGCCAAAGGCCCATAGACACAGCATAATGCCACCAAAGTGTAGAGGTCGCTTCCATACAAAATGATAACAACAAGGAGTAGGATGCAATCTCAGGGCCCGAGCCCACCCAAATCAAATACAGAAGAGACTACCATGGAAGAAAATGGGAGTCATGCAGATGAAACCTCTGAATTGGTAGCACCTGAGGCAGACAGACAAGTGCAGAAACTTATAGAGCAACTGAGATCAGAGATAACATCTGATGTAAAAAAAAAACAAATACTTGAAGGGGAAAAACGGCTGGAGAAACGTATAGAGGAAATCAGGGCAGAAATAATATCTAAAGTTAACAAAGACATGTCTAAATCAATAGCATCCCAAGTAGGGGAACAACTACAGAAAAGTAGAGAGGAGAAGAGAACAGAAATAATCTCTGAATTAGAGAAAGGATAATCATAATGACAGACTTCAATACTACTAAAGAAGACACTGATAAAAAATTAGAGAATAGAAAAACGATGGAGTCCCTGACAGAGCAATATAGGAAAGAAACAGATGGCATGAAACAGTTTCAAAGAGATATACAAGAAAATAAAATCTCAATCACAAGTTGGCAGAGCCGTATGAACAAAAGTGAAGATAGAGTCTCAGATCTTTAAGACACAGTTGCAGCCAGTGAAAGAGTAAGAAAGGATCTTTTAAAAACAACCAGAATGCAGGAAAAAATAATTCAACATCTGCAAGATGATACAAAAGTGAACAACGTGAGATTAATAGGAATCAATGAGAAAGGAGGAGTCAATACAAATGATATAAAAAGAACATGGGAAGAAGTAATAGCAGAAAACTACCCAAATATGAGAAAACAATCAGACATTCAGGTAACTGAAGCCTACAGAACTCCAAGTAATATCAATCCAACTAAAAACACGCCAAGACATATAATAGTCAAGATACCAGAAATCCAGTTTAGGAATAATCTACTAAAAGCTGCTAGAGAAAAGAAACAGATCACATTTAAAGGAAAACCCATCAGAATAACAGCAGATTTCTCTTCACAAACCATGAAGTCAAGAAGAGCATGGAATAGAGTGCTTCAAGTCCTCCATGAAAACAAATTTCAGCCCAGACTACTATACCCGGCAAAACTCTCCTTCAAGTATGAAGGAGAAGTGAAATATTTCCATGACAAGGAACAACTAAAGAATTTCATGACATCAAAGCCAACGCTACACAATATTCTAACAAATATTTTAGAGAGGGACCAAAATGACCCGAATTCAACAAATGAGAACAGAAAGATCCCACCAAATAGAGTAACCAACTAAACATAGGAGGAAAAAGTAGTAAACAGCAGCGAATAAGAATCATGTCAACCATAAGTCAATACATTTCAATTATAACCATCAATGTAAATGGACTCAATTCTCCAATTAAAAGAAGCAGACTTGCAGAGTGGATAAGGAAACAGAGCCCTATAATATGCTGTATATAAGAAACACACTTATAAAGAAACTCATAGGCTTAAAGTTAAAGATTAGAAAACATTACTACATGCTCCACCTCAAAAAAAAAAAAAAAAAAAAAAAAAAAAAAA
>PVJA010001333.1:0-123940 GCA_004027025.1 Myocastor coypus
CCAATCTAGCTCTGCATTTCATGCATTGTAATTAAGGACATTTTAATTGTATATTAAGAAAAAATAAAAACTAAGGACTGGCTTCAGTTTCAAATCTACACAAGATCACTATGTGTCTGAGTTGCGTAGTGAGATCCTGTAATAACCAAATATATTGAAAAAAGAAGAAAAAAAATAATACAAACAAGAAAAGAAGTAAACATTTAAAATATAAAAGAGAAAAAACCTTAGAGTTCTATGCAAAAGCAAGAGATTACATTTTGTCAAACAGAAATGGAATTCCCTGCCAAATGATCTCTTCTGATCTCTTCTGAAAGGTATAAAAAGAGGTTTCAGGGGAAAAATGCTGAGGTCAGAAAATGAGACATGTATAAAAAAAAAGGAAGAATGCAATCAAAGATATAAATGAAAGGAGGATGATATTTATGTATTTCTTATTCTTATTTGATCTAATACCGAAGCATATGAAGCCACAGTAATAACAATTCACCAGATGCTTTTATAACTCAGATAAGCCAAATGAATATAAGCAATGTTCTATTGGGAATAGGGAATAACTGATTATGCTTTGCAATATGTACTTGCATGTCCTATAAACCATGCATTTATACACACAAGATGATTAAGACAATGTTTCTAAGAATTTCCGTAAGGTTCGCAACTAGCAGTTAATTGGTAGACGTCTCACCCTGACTGAGTATATATGCTGATATCTGGGAACTAAGCAACTACACAGAAGATAGCAAATGTATAATATTAAAACCATGCTTGGAATATCTAATATTCTGGACTTCTAAATGCATTATTGCTATACTCTCTCTCAAGAAAATGCTTGTTTTTTTTTTTTTTTTAAGGATGATAGAAAAGAATAAGAGACAAGAAAAAATGCCATATGATTTACCTGCTATACTTTTGTATATGGTTAGATTTCTCAATTTCTGTGTAAAACGGTGCAACATTTTTTAAAATCGCATTCTATAGGGATTTATTAGAATATAATAACTGTTGGAAAATACCACTTTTATGTTAAAACTAAAGCATTTAATATTCAGAAAGACAGTGATTTTAAGCTCAAGTACCTATGTTATGGATAGTGGTTCTCAACCTGTTGGTCTCAACCCTAGTGGGGGTCGAACGGCCAAAACACAGGGGTCGCCTAAAGCCATTCCAAATCATAACTGTAGCAAAATTATAGTTTTGAAGTAGCCACCAAAATTATTTTTTGGTTTGGGGTCGTGGCATTAGAAAGATTGAGAACCACTGTGTAATAGTATCACAAAGCTTCCCTTCTAAAGAGTTATGAACCTAAGTTTGCATACCAAAAATTAGGATAAAAGAAGGGCTACAAAGTAAGCTAATATTTTTGCCCTAGTCCTTCAAGGTCAGTGAAGACTTTGGACATAAGAGAACTTGTACTCTGTGGTGACCCAAATTTTCTGTTCAAGGAGATTATGCGGCCACAGAGGAAAGGGATTGCCAATGTATAGTGTACCTAAGAAAAGTTACCTAAAGAGAAAATATTCTCTCACGCTTTCACAGAGAGCAAACTGGTTAAGCTGTGACTCATCCAGATGACTGACACCAACAAAAGTTCTATAAAACCCTGTACATGGTTTCAAGGTAAGTCCTGAGGGGATTTGACTGACCTTGTCAAATAGAGAAGTTATTTTTGTTACATATCTTGTTTTATCTTTACCTTAACCAGTAGATCTAACAATGAAGTATAAAACATAAAATCATATTGGCATGCTGAGCTGTAAAAGTCTCATATCAATAACTTCTGACACGGCCAGTTCTGCTGATAACCCACTACTATTATGGACTATTGGACTCTATTGGATTATTTTGCAGATTTCATGCACCTACAGTATTTGAGTGACAATGCAAAACCAAACAAAGCAAACAAGGGAAATATAAATGAAGGGCCATTTTGTAGTGGAAAAATAGGGTAGACATACAGCTACTTTCTCATAGTTCAATGAGAAGATTTGGACTAGTAGTGTTTAGACAAGATATCATGTCTGTATCTTGTACTTTGAATAACTGCTAGGAAGACAACAATATCCAAGGTATTAATTATTGTAACTGTCCTGCTAACCTGTTTTGAAACTGTCCCATTTCTATTTATTTCACATTAAAATTAATAAAATTTTAAAAATCAGCTGAAAGTCAGTGGAACAGAGTAGGAGATGAAAATGCAACTTAAACACAGTAATCAACCTTATCTTCAACAAAGGAGCCAAACATTTACTGAACCAAAGATAGTTTCTTCAACAAATGATGCTGAAAAAAAAAATAGCTTTCCAGCCGGGTATGGTGATGTATGCCTGTGATCCCAGCACTTGGAAGGCTGAGGCAGGAGGATTGGTGTGAGTTTGAGACCAGTCCTGGGCTACAAAAATGAGCTCAAGGCCAGCCTGAGCTGCATAGCAAGACCCTGTCTCAAAAAGGCAAAAAAAAAAAAAAAAAAAAAAAAAAGCTTTTCAAAGGATAACTAAAATGAGACTCATGTCTATCACCTTCAACTGCAGTCAAAATGGATCCAAATCTACACATTAAAACAGAAACAGTAAGTATAGTGGAAGAGAAAATAGGTAGAAATCTTGAAGACATAGATGTGGACAGAGACTTCATGAACAAAGCCCAGACTGCATAGGAAGTACTACAAAGAATTATAAACTGGGCCCTCCCACTATTAAAAACCTTCTTCTCAAAAAGAGAAATCACCAACAATTGAAAATACAACTCATAGAGTTGAGAAAAATTATAGTCAGTTTCCCCCAGAAAAAGAACTTATATCTAGAATATATAAAATATTAAATAAAAACCAGGTCCTCAAGGTTCAAAGAAGAAAATCCAAAAATAGTTGTCTAAGATGAAAACAAACTTCTCAGATGAAGAAATGAAAACTCCAAATAAGTGTATGAGAAAATGTTCAACATCCTTGGTCATTTGAGAGACGCAAATTAAAACAACACTGAGATTACATCTCACCCTAGAAATAACAGTTATGATCAACAAAGCAAACAATCACAAATGCTGGTGGGGCTGTGGGCAAAAAATAAACCCTTATTTCTATGGTGCTTGAATCAGTTTATACTCCTACCATAAGTAAGTATAAACTGATTCAAGCACCATAGAAGTTGGTATGGTAATTCTTCAAAGTAGTAGAATTAGAGGTTCCATTCTACCAAGCTATTCCCCTTCTCAGTATCTTCCCAGAAGAATAAAAAACTATCAGAGCCCAGTGATATATGTGTATCCATCTTTATAGCAGCACAATTTGTAATAGTCACCTCTTGGAAATAGCTCAAATGCCTATAAATCAAGGAATGGATAAAGCATTTTTGAATATAATGGAATACTAACTCAGCTATAAAGAAAGATAAACTTGAGGCTTTTACATGTAAATGGATACAACTAAAATCCATACTCGTGAGTGAAATAAATCAGACTCACATATGTAAACATCACATTTTCTTGTTATTGTTAGAAACTGAAAGAGTAAATAAAATCCAAAATGCACAATGGATGTTGTGAGTAGGGAAGAAACTTTAAAAAAATTAATGTGATAAGAGAAAGGGGAAAAGAAGTAAAGGAAAAGAAAAAATTCATATATATATATATATATATAATCTAAAATATTTATATAGATATTTTCTGTTAGTTCACTGAAAATACTTTGCTGATGGTGATTTAAGCAGCATTATATGCCTGTATCTTGTTATCTTGTACAATGAACAGCTACTATATATATAACAACATATAGAGCATTAGTTATTATTACTCTCCTATTAGATTATTTTGAAACTTTTTTGTTATTTTTACTTTGTCCTTTTAGAATTTAAAAAGGAAGAAAACATTGAGCAAAAGCTATAAGAATTTAGCCACATTAAGCATAAGAAGATGTAAGGATAGGAAGCACCAGTGTTTAAAGTGAGCAATAGGCCATCACTCCTGGCTCCATTTGCATAAAAACGACAACATAGAAATTATATGAAAACCTTCATTGTTCTGCTTTGTGTCTAGGTGTCCCCCCAAAGCTGCATGCAGTCATGGGGTGAGCTTCTAGGGTTTGTAAATAACTCGTGGTCCACTGGGATTATGGGTGTGAGAGCTGCTGGGATTATGCATGTGAGCAGTACATCCAGTCTGGGGCGTATAGCTGGAATGCAGTTTAAGGGAGACAGACTTGTACTGTACAGTCATTTCTGCTGCTCCTTCCCTGTGTTGCTCTCTGCTCTCTGCCACTACCATGAACTGCTGCCCTCTGCCGTGTGCGACTCTGCCTTGGAGCTGGCTGAATATAGACTAAAACCTCCAGTCCCTGTGAGCTAAATAAGCCTTTCCTTCTCTCATTTTGGGTGTTGAGTATTTGTTCCAGCAATGAGCGAAGAGTAACTGAGACATTCATGTTCTCTACTTTGGTCATTAAATGCCAGTAGAAAAATTTGCTACCCATCAAGGAAAGAATCTAGAGACTACCCTTAACAGTTCGCCTGAACTGCACTTGTTGAAAGCCCAACCACAAAGCTGGGCATGGTGGTGCAGCCCCAGAATTCCAGGACTCAGCAGGTGGAGCCAAGAGAATTGCTGTGAGTTTGAGACAAGTTAGGCTGCAACATCAGCTCAAGGCCAGCCTGAGCCTTGAGAAACTCCCTCTTATAGAACAAGAAAACAAAAACAAATACCCCACCTCTAAAAATCAAACATGAAATTTCTAAAGGAAAACAAAGAAGAAAATGCAGCCAAGACTATATGTGATCATGAGTTTTGACATGCAGTATCAAAACCATAATCAATGCAAGTAAAACTATTATGTCTGACATATTAAAAGTGAAAGCTGGGCGTGGTGGTGCATGCCTGTAATCCCAGCCCTTGGAAGCCTGAGGCAGGAGGATCAGTCGAGTTCGAGCCCAGCCTGGGCCACAAAAGTGAACCCAAGGAACATGAACTGCATGAACTGCATGAACGGCATGAACTGCATAGCAAGACCACGTCTCAAAAAGGAAAAAAAAAAAAGACGAATCATCTTCTCTAAAAATGACACCAGTGAGACAATTAAAAATTAAGGAAAATATTTATGACTCATAGAGATGATAAAATACTTTCATCTACATCTCTCCAAAATACTTTGTTTATTTGTTTTGTATTTTAGTACAGGGTCTACAGGGTCTCACTATGCAGCTCAGACTCCTAGTGATACTCCTGTTTTTTGCCTCCCAAGCACTGGGATCACAGGTGCACACCACCACACCCAGCCTCAGTGGCAGCCTCAACTTGTCCTGGGGAGGGGTCCAGCACAGCAAGCCAGGGATCAAACCCTAGTCCGTCCATGTGCCTAAGCAGGTGCTTTCATCCACTGAGCTATTTGGCCAGCCCCAAACTACTTTAAATAAGTAAAGAAATAATCATTCCAGAAACGGTCATAAGATATGAGCAGCCGCTTTACCAAAGAGGAAGAGCAGATGGCTGAAATTGGTCATAAGAGAATTGCGAATTTCATCATCAGAAGGCACCTGAGCGCATCTACTAAAGTGGTCAGTTTCTAACAGACTGACTTGTAAATATGGTTCCAAGCACAAAAGACTATACAGGTGGGAGTACAAAGTGGTACTACCATTATGATGATGACTTCATAGTTTCTCACAAAGTTAAAGAGTCTCATCCTATGAATTAGAAATTGCTTTCCTAAGTTTTTACACAAATTGCTTGAAAATATCCATAAGAGAAGCTGTGTACACAGATGCATATTACAACACTTTCACATCAGCTAAAAGTGAAAATCACTAAACTGTCCTTCAACAGAAATATAGTTGAAAAGTGTGAGATCCATTCATATGGTGGCATAACAACCAGCAATAAAATGAATGACCTTTTGAAATGAATGACCAGAAAAAATGCAATGATAAATATTAAATTAGTACTGATAAGTACAGTAATTCAGTCATGAAAGAATGCATATTTTAGAAATAAGTGATTTTAAGATTAACACAAAATCAACTGCCTACACACTGTAATCTAGATGATAAAGTTTTCTATGAGATACCACCGTTTACCAGTTGTGCTACTGTTCTGGAAGTATCCTGGAACTAAGCAATTAAATGTATGCCAGGCTACTTAGGGGAAAATATACAACAAAGTAAATCCAAGAGACAGATTAGAGCTGTCAGAGGAAGCATGTAAACCCACACTTAATTAATAATGACAGTCACATAGCAATATTTGTATATGTGTATATATACAAGAGTTAATGCACACGTGTATATTTTGTATTCTATCAGCTGATCATAAACAGATGGAAAGAAGCATTCCATACAAATTCCAAATGATTCTGGTAGGAACTTCTCTTCCAGTGACACTAGCATCATTACTCTTTAGGTGCATACTGGGCTCAGTAGTTCTGAAGAGAAAATGGAAAGGGAAGAGAAGATGTGTGGCCAACACAACCTTAGCCAGATGATCAAGGATGGTATGGACTAGCGGTTTTCAACCTGTGGGTCGCGACCCCGGCGGGGGTCCAATGACCAAAACACAGGAGTCGCCTAAAGCAATTCCGAATCACAACTGTAGCAAAATTACAGTTTTGAAGTACTCACCAAAATTATTTTTTGGTTTGGGGTCACCGCAACATGAGGAACTGTATTGCGGGGCCATGGCATTAGAAAGGTTGAGAACCACTGAGTACAGACAGTAACCAGCTGTATTCCTATATCCACCGATGTGCAATGCGATTGATATATCACTCCACCTCTGTGGCCTTCCAAGCAATAGCCAGTAGTTCCCCCTCTTAACTTCCTACAATGTGTCATAACTTAGTAGTAATCCTGTCTCAAAGGCATTAAAAAAAATAAAAGAAAGAAAGAAAAGGAAATTCTGAGAAACTGCCACAGCCAAGGGGAATCTGATGAGACATAAGATATAAAAGTAATGCCACATCCCAAATGGGATCCTGGAGCACCAGAAAAAGTCATTCATTAAAACCTGAGAAAACTAAATAATACATCTATATCTGTGCATTATTTACAAATATATTCTATTTATGTGAAATGTAAATGTGGTCAAATGTTAAATTTAAATGTTAAACTTTTAAGCATTGATCAGATGTTTCAGTGGATTAAAGTGCCTGCTTAGGGAGACTGCAGGTCCTGGGTTTCGATCCCTGGCCTGCCATGCCAGCCACACCCCTGGGGCTCACTGAAACAGCCACTCAGACTGGGTGTGGTGGCATGTGCTTGTAATCCCAGGCTGAAAAACAGGAAGGATGACTACAAGTCTGTTCTGTGTAGTGAGGCCCTGGAGACCCTGCACTAAATACATAAAAAAAATAAATAAAATGTTAACTCATCAAATGTTGAATTTAAAGACTGTTTAATACTGGGATGTAGCTTAACAGTATAGCACTTGCCTCATAAACAAAAGACCCTGAGTTTGATTCTCAGTAACAATAATTTGTTTCAACAATTTTAATTGTTCTACCAACTTATTGGTAAAACATCAAAGAAGACTTTTTCTGTACTGTTGCGTTAGGAATATTGAAGTAAAGGGTTGAGGCTCAACTCCAAAAACAACTAGTATTACATGACGTTGTATAGGTAAAGAACAGAGGGAAGGAGGTGACTAGATGAAAACTTAATGAGAAATATCAGAGATAGAAGAATTCCTACCACATTGCCTTAACAGAATGCTTGCTGAATGTTGGCCAGGAACATCAGCTCGCAGGAGTGGGAAAATGTTCCCCAGCTCGCTGAGCTATGCTCTTTGTAAAACTAGACTCAGCAAGGGTGGCCATGGAAGGCTGGCCACAGGTGGCCTAGGGAAGGATGGAGAGGCATCTAAGTAAACTTTATTCCGAGAGTTTTTGTCAAAAATTTATGAAAACAATCTTCGCAATATTTTAAAATCCAAGATTGTTCTAAAAACTTCAGTCTATCAAAAAAACATAAGTGGAAAAAATAAAAATGGCTATTGTTGTATGTTGTGATCCGGTGCCGAAAGAAATGATGAGAAGATACGATGACTATAGCTTCAGAGGTCTCACTGAGATCTGTCTCTCTTGAAGTGAGCCCAGAACTCCTGAAGCATCTGCTTTTTAGTTAGGTCATACAATAGAAGTATTACAAGGAGGAGAGGAGACAATCACCAATGTCGCAAGTAAGGGTGGTACCATCAATCAGGAAAAGCTGTTACACCAATGTCTCAGGTAGGGGTGGAGACATCAATTAGGATACGCTGTTACTGCCTTTTTAAAGCTTAGTTTTCTGCACTAGGCTGGTGCAGCCTGTGGTGCTGGGGATTGAACTGCAGTCCCTGTGCTGCCTAAGCATTCCTGAGCAGGCACTTTAGACCACTGAGACATCCCACCAGCCCCAGCTTGCTTCAAATCTTTGATTGTCTGAAAATCCAAAGGTCAATGATCTCACTGTACATAACCATTTGGGTGTTGCCCCTTTAGAGGGTGCTGTTGAACCACAATAGGACAAGCTCCCAGTGGAGTTTTGTAAGCCTCTGGGTTACCCTGATTCTTTCCTTGTAATAAAGCTTGAGTCACAGCACCTCTAGGTCCAGCAGCTGAGACGGGTTGCTTATGCTCATATGGAGGAATCAAGGGACTTGTTGAAGGAAGAGACAGAGGTTGAATTTGAGCAGGCATTGAAGGTGGATTTGAAACATTCAATTGCTCCACCAATTTGGATATCAATTGTGTCAAATTTTCCACCTGACAGGATAAATCTTGGACTTTATTTTCCTCCTTCTCCAACCCATTCCCCTGAGCTTCTGAAAACTCCTCAGAATCAGAGGGCAGAGGCTGAACAGCCAAAAATGTTTGCTTTAGTTTCCAATTATTTGATTTAGATTCTCTGTTCAACAAGGACAAATTAAGAGATGTGGAGCTGCCTTCATGTTCCGTAGTGTCCTCATCAGCTGATTCCCTTGTAATACTGCCTTTCTGAGTCTGAGGAATCAGCTGCAGACTCGATTCCTCAGAGTCAGACTGCAGGAGCTCCAAAGCCAAGGTGATAAGGTTACATAAAGACCACACACTTAAAGGGATAGGTTCTCCTTCTTGTTGTGTTCTGCGCAGAGCTTTCGTAACTTGCTTCCAAACTTTTAAGTTTAGAGCAGCTTTTTCCTTAGGCTGAAACCAACAACAATGTCTTTTTATTAAGAAAAATAATTCTTCAAAACTCTTTGGTTTCACCTTTACCCCCGCTCCTTTGAGTAATGTCTCTATAAGACGGACATACTCTTTTCCTATTGAAGTAGGATTTCCCATTACTCTGAGTTTTTGCTGGTGGTCTTGCCTACTCTGGGCGTACTTTTCCCACACAGTCAGGCCTCTCTTAACTCACCCCTGGTCATTTTTCCATGCCCCAAATTGAGTGCCACTTGTATATTGTGATCTGGTGCAGAAAGAAACGACAAGAAGACCCGATGAATGTAGCTTCAGAGGTCTCACGCGATCTATTGCTCTCAAAGTGAGCCCAGAACTTCAGAGGCATCTCCTTTTTATTTAGGTCATACAATAGAAGATTTGCAGGGAGGAGAGGGGATAATCACCAACATCTCAAGTAAGGACGATGACATCAATCAGGATCAGCTGTTCCATCAGTGTCTCAAGCAAGGGTAGAGACATCAATCAGGACTAAGCTGTTACCACCTTTTTAAATTCTAATTTTCTGAAAGCCCTAAGTAACAGATTACAACCCACCCTAAGCTTTGTTTATTGTTCTGTGCTTCCTTAAGATGCTAGTTTCTTATCTCTACAGTTATCCAAAGATGGAGAGGATGCCTTGTAAGAATAGGAGTTCCCTGTTATTTTATAAAGTTGCCATAATTAGAACGTGGATGATGTAGTAGGATTCTTTCTCCCCAAGATTAGCTAGCTCAGGTCACCGCCCGTAGAAAGTGTTAAGAGGGAATTTAAGATTCCTTATGGGAACTGAAACAATCTAACCCACTGTTTCTTAGCCTTCACACTGCCTCATTTTGAAATATTCAGAAGGAAGAAATTACTATAGCTCATCCCACATGGTTTTCCAGAAACAAATATGACAGTAATTACGTGACTATTCATTTTTACAAAGGGTTATTTTCACACATTAGATTCAACGAATTTTCAAAAAAGTTGGACTAGTTATCATTATCGTGAATATTATCAGTATAGTTCAAGCTCCAAGCATATAAGTACAGCATTCTACAACACTCATGAGAACTTGGTATTTATAATTTGACTACAAATACACATTCATTCCATATTTTAAAATGTCACAATATAAACAATAAAAAACAGGCATTTATAAGTTGGAAACTGTTACTGCAATATTTGTCATAAACACCACATATAAATTATCACACAAAAAACTAGGACACAGGAATTTTCCAGCTCATTACAATACTGCCAAAAAAATTCCTTGATAAGCCTGAAGAACCACAAAGTATTGTTTGCAATTAATCAAGTAGCCATTAAGATCTCCACAGGAATAGATTTCAAATTAGCTAAACAAATTTGTTCAGTTGTGGTGTTGAGTTTTGAGAGAATATTATCACTGAAATACAACCTGTTTCCAAGAAAATATTCATTTCCACTCTAAATTATTACAAACCTTTTCATGAAAAATAGTCATTAATAATTTGAAAACATTTCTAATCATGAATAGCTACTATAGCTTACTTAAGAATAAGCAGACATAATTATAGCCTTCTTGGCAATACTAGGGCCATCTGAAAGAAGACACTATTTGTGCCAATAGTCCTGTTTTAAAGACAAATTTTCGCCAACATATCAGCCAAAATTTTCTCATAATATCATTTCTCATAATATTTTAATTTGATTTGCTCTTTAAAGTCCTATAATTTTGGGCTGGGGAAATAGCTTGGCAGTTTAAGTGCCTGCCTGCAAAACGCAAGGACCTGAGTTCAATATCTGGTACCATGAAACTAGGTGTGATAGTGCATGCCTGTAATTCCAGTGCTGGGGAGGCTGAGACAGGAAGATCATCATGAGTCCAAGCTGTGCAAGACACTGTCAAGTTAATTAATTAATAATTAAAACAATCATATGTTCAATTATGAATACATACTCAAATACTGACAGTTAGGACTCCATATAAAGTTTTAGAGAGCTACAGTTTACCTCATAGCATCTGATCATATGTTCATGTGGTCTCCACCACTCCTACACTCCAAGCTAGAATACATCCTGTGTGCTGTTGTACTTCCTTTATGAAAAAAACACTAGAAACAGTAGAAAACAGGATTCTCACTGAGAGTCTCCAGAAAAGTTATACAACACTTAGGTGTTGTGCATAAATGTTTCTATATACTGACCTGTGTTTTAGTGGCATCAGATATTTATTGACTATGTAGAGCATCCCAGACAACATGCTTTCAGCATGAAGTATATCAAAATATATACGATGTAGGGACCATAATATCTCCACTTTAAAGCTGGGGAAATTTAAGCTTTGTGAACTAAGGCACTTGTCCACTATACCGTAAGTCACAAGATTTAAATTTATCTAATGTGTATGATTTCATGGCTATTACACTTAGGTGCCACATTATGATGTCCTTTAGGAGATAAAACAGTGTTCCTTAGTCAACAGTAAAGCAGTAAAGGACCAGAGAGAGAAAATCACCTTGCTATATGTCTACCTTATATGCTGCTGTCATTAACATAAGATGGGGATTGGGGAGAGCGAATAGTAGCCCTATAAATACAACCCATCTAATCCCTACAGAATTTACAGCTATTTTTATTGGTTATCACATTGCACAGCAAAAGGAACATAGCAGATAGAAACAAGCATACAGATGTTGAGAACAGCACCACGGCATATGGAGCTGGACACAGCTGGATATCTCAGTCTTTTGGGTGAGAGGCAGTCTTTGGAAACACCCAGAATGGAAACATGTGGGGCTTTTCATGGTGGAGGTGAGAAACACATGTCCAGGAGTAGTGGAAGTCTCTGGAAGTTTGAAACAGTAGAAAACAGGATTCTCACTGAGAGTCTCCAGAAAAGTAGGAAGACTCAGACACATCTAACTTAGCCCACTGCCACCCATACCTGCAAATCTAATAAATTATAAACTAATAAATGTTAGTATTTTAACTAAGTACTACGTAAGTTAATTGGTTCAAAAAGAAAAATAATACAAGGTTAAAATATAATTGAGAATTTCAAATACAAGGAAGAATAAATCTGAATTAATATATTATTAACCAATGTTAAACAACAATGAACTAATATGAAATCTCAATAATATTTAAGAAAGATGGAAGACATCAAATTATCACCTGGGAAAGATTAAGAAATCAAAAATAAGTAGCCTCACACACAGAGAAACACCTACCATGAAAGAATTCAAAATAAGTAGGGCACCTATGGGTATGAACTAAACCTGGACTATCCATTTTAAAGGAAAACATACGCTTAAGACAGTGTCTCTTGCAGCTTTTGTAATATGGCCTTGTTATTGTTGTTGCTATTGGATATTTAATTTTTTTCTACCCAATGACAGTAGTTAATTCATTTTCTGGGGGAGGGGGTGTCTTAGCCCCATTCATTAACAAACTTTTCTTCTCTATGTCCATTTGTGTCACACACACATAGACACAGACAAAAAATACAGAGCCCTCTTAGATATCTGAGACAAGTCTGCTTGGTGTCTCAGCACAAAACTAAGGTCTATGGGAAATGTGGCCCCCACAAGCCTGCACTCCTCACATGCTCACAAAGCAGATCTTGGTCACTCAGCCCCCACCCTCTTCCTCCCAGCAACTTCACCTGCTCTCCTTCCTGGGGGTGTCTGAGCCCTTCACTCAGTGAGCTGGCCCAGGGTGCCTCTCCACTGCCCTCTCCCTTGACCATGCTCCCTTCTAATCCAACCGGCCTGCTCCTTCCTGGAGAACAGCCCTGCTGCCTTTGAGGTGTTTCCCAGTATAAGTGCTCTCTACCCAGCTTGCAGCACTTAGAAATAACTTCAAATCTCAACTCCTTAAACTCTTTCCTGACCTCTCCAAAGAACTTGCCTTTCATTTGAACTCCCACATGCTCTATGTTCCTGACAAACCCAGTTCTCTGTTTCTGGTAGTTATTTATCTACTGGATTTAAAGGCATGCTAAGCTACAAGCTTCTGGGAAGAGTACAAATTAAGCTTCAAATGTCACTATACACCTCCTGTTGTATAATGCAGAGTACCACACACACACACACACACACACACACACACCACAGACGCTCACAGGGACAAATGTATTAAAAAGTAGCTCTAAGCTCACCCTCTCTTCCATTTGCACACCTTTCCATTCCTTGCCTCCCTTCTCCAGCTAAGACTTCCTGGCAGTGCTGGCTAGAAGTGGAAAGGGCTGCATTCGATTCCACCAGGAAAGCTTTCAGTTTCTCACCATGAAGTGGGATTTCAGTTAGGGGACTTTCCTCTTCTTTATCTTTTATTCATTTTAATGACAAAAAGAGTAAAATAGAAATGAAACAGTTTCAAAACAGGTTAGTATAACAGTTACAGTAATTAATACATTGCATATTATTGTCTCCCTAGTAGCTATTCAGAGGACAAGACGCAGACATGATGTCTTGTCTACAACAATATTAGTACACACTTTTCTTCTCATTGAACTAAAAGAAACTAGCTGCATATCTGCCCTAACTGCAGTGGAATATTCATCTGTGACAAAACAAAATAAAAAAGGGATATATATATATATATATATATATATATATATATATATATACACACTCTGTGGGCTTTTTATATGTTACTTTCATTATGGTAAGAATGATTCCTTCTATACCTAGTGATTTGAGGATTTCTAATATGAATAGTTGTCCATTTTTTTGCATTTCCTTTTCTTTATCTATTGAGGTGATCACATGGTTCTTATACTTTGTTCCGTTCTGAGTATGTCTTTATAGTTTTATTTGTAGGTTTATTTATATAATTACACCTAGAAAATTTTGCAGGAACATTCTTCCTAGGAAAAGTGAGATTTTGGACTATGTTATTTATATATAAACAAGATTTAAATACTTGCTTTGTTGAAATTTATGTTTTCAAATGCTTAGGTTTTTGTTCTTTGTGTGTGTGTGTGTGTGTGTGTGTGCGTGCGTGCGTGCGTGCGTGCGTGTGTGTGTGTGTGTTTGCTGTTTTTCTTCAAGAAGATGATTCCCTGGGAGGCGATGCCAGCTGGCTTCCAGAAGCCACACTGTCGTTTCCACAGCCTCTGCAATAACCCTAAATTCCATGGGCTCCTAATCCCCCCCGACACACTCACTTCTGCCACCTACACACAAGCACTCACTTCTGAACAGTAGGGGAAACCTTTTCCCAGTGGGAATGTTCCTGATGACTGAGTTTAGAATACTGATACAGTAAGAGGGATGAGCGTCCTCTCCTGGTTACAGATCTTTTTCTACCTGGCTACCTGACTGTCTCAGGAAGAAACAGCAGCCAACTCTCAGAGGTCCTGGGACGATGGCTTGTCTTCCCTCACTTCTCACTGCAAATTTAGAATCACTGAGCAATTCTATGAGAGGTAGCACATTGCACATGGCTCCGGCTGCTTGATTTTGAGATACCATTTTAAGTCATCATATTTTTCACAAGATTCTTTTGACACTGAATAAAATAGACGAGGGCAGGGCTATGGCTGTGGAGGATGAGAAAGGCTGCAACAGCACGTCTGGCAGGTAGGACAGTCTTCACCACAGGGCCTGAGAAGGCTCTGAGCACCACGGCGTGCATCTGGATGGAACACACCGCTCAAGCTTCTTTCTACAACCCCAAAATAATCTCCAACAAAACAAAAGAAAAGAGCCAGTGCAGACCATAGCTGGCCAATGTCTGAACGTGAGGAGAACTTACAACTTCCATGTTTCATGTATAAGGAAGATGTAAGATCCTGGTGTTGATCTAGATGGCCTAATTCAAGTTCGTTTTTCTGGCTATGGTTCAGGCACACAGTGTGCTGCCAAGAAACTTATCTAAAAAGCTGTAGGACTTTCCAAGTGTCACTAGAACTTGCTGCATTTTTCTGAATAATATCATTAAATCGATGAGTTACTCACTGTAGCCTCCTCTTCCAAAACCTATTAAAAAGACAATGTTATTTCAAAGGAAAGATGGCAAAGTTATAAAACTAGGAAAAATATGACATTATTACAATTTTTTTTAAAAAAATCTATGTTTGACTGTCTCCTCCCTACACTGCTATGTACCTGAATTGTCTAGAGAGAAGGAAAGATGGAGGAAGGGAGAGGAGAGGCTCTGAAGCTCCATGGTGCACCAGCTCTCTGCGTGGACAAGGGCACAATTCTGCTGCCAGCCATAGGTTCACAAGTATTTCCTATTTATGGAAGTGCAGATGAACAGGTCATGGGGAGCCAGAAGGACCAGAACAGCTGACTGCAGCCTTCAGCGCACTGGTCTGGCCCCACGTCCTCAGAGCAGGGCCTCCAGCCGCCAGCTGAGTCTTCACAGCAAGCGGCATCTTTCTTTAAAGCTCGTCTTACTTTTGCTGCTTCTCTTGCCATTATTGTCTTTGTTTTCTGGCATCTTCTTTGCTCTGTCATCTCTCATTCAATCAAAGAGCAACTGTCCATGTCAGTCCGCGTCTTGGCGGCCGCCTCCACGTACTGTACACCCCGCTCTCTGCTTTGCTCCTGGCCTCCTCAGTGGCACCTGCCTCTGCTCCTCCAAGAAGGACTTGTTTCCCATGATCAGCAATGGAATTTTATCTTCCTCAGCCTTCACTCAGAGGATCTGTGCCCAGAACTGGCCAGTTGCTGTGCAGGACTCACATTCCCTAACGGAAAACGCAAGGAGAAATCCTTCCCCGCTCCGGAAGTAGTTGTCTCCAAAGGCCACACAGTCCTCCTGTCCAGCTGTGTCCAGAACATCGATCTGAACCTCTTCTTCATGGAGAAGCACTTTCTTCCTGTAACTGTTGGCTTGGGTGGGTTCATAGTCTTCCACAAACTCATTGTACATCAACTGAAGCCTCAGGGCCAACATGCCCACCCCTCTACTGCCAGCCATGATCACTTTGTGCAGGGTCAGACTGCTCTGGCTGTTGCTCTTATTTGCTGCCGTCTTGCTGGTTTTCCAAGGTGAGGACACACAGGCTGAAGACTCAGTGGGAGAGATGGGGACCTATTCTGTGCTGACTTTCAAATACTTTGTTCTTGAAATCATATTTTTTTTTTTTTTTTTTTTTTTTTTTTGTATCAGGAATTGAACTCAGGGCCTTGTACTTGCCAAGCAGGCACTATTCTGCTGAGCTAAATCTCAGCCCCATTTTTACATTATTTAACAGAAACAGAGAGAACAGTATTGATGTATTCTCTGCATATAAAATACATTACCTTCTCCAGATCACTGAACGAGCATTTATCAATTTCCAGGTAACGCAAATGCTCTCTTACTAGAAGCTGGCGGCCATTTCTATGTTTTGAGTGATGCCAGGTAAACCAGACTCAGTGTTCCTTGATTTTTTTTTTTGTTCCCTGAAATCATAAGTATGCATGGGTTTGTGTGTCTGTACTTCAAACAAGGTGTTCAGTGGGCCCTCTCTGCTGAACTTCCGTAATGCAACATTCACTGTAGCACATGACAAATGCATCTTTCTCTGGTAGAATAAAAACAGATGCTAGCATCATTCACTCTTATGCCAGCTTTTTTTTTTTTTTTTTTTTATCCTGTCACCAGTATATTGTATGGCTAGCTGAGCATGAATCTCTCTGGAGCTCTGTAGTTCTTAAAATGTTTTTATCTTATGAAATCATGATTGCAATGCCCCACTTCACTAAGGCATTTTCAACTTGAGGACTAAAAAACATATCTCCTGGGGATGGTTATGGCATTCACTCCTCAGGGGACGGAGATAATTAAGTCATCCATCAGGGCTGGTGGGCGTGGAGGTGCGACATCTCCTTGTTGTGCTGACCTTGGTGTGTCTGGTGCACAGATACAGCCCGTGATTGATATGTACACAGTCATAACTGCCTCGAGGCTTGAACAGCCTGGTGTGCCCAAACTGTGGAGAACCCCATACTTAACTTTCTCTCTTTCCAGTGATTTTAACTTTCTGCCAAGTGCACCACTTCATTCCTGTATTCATGCTGAATCAGGTGCTTCCTCTTGGTCTTACCATCCAATTACCCTGCTATGGCTGTTAGCACCATGTGTTACAAATGCTCGCCTCACCTACATCAGTATGGCCTGTGTGTGTGTGTGTCTGTGTGTGTGTGTGTGTGTGTGTGTATTTGGATCTCACTCTGCAGCTCAGACTCATAGTGACTTTTCTGCTTTCAAGCTCCCCAGTGCTGTGGGACCATGGGTGTGCACCACCATGCCCACTCTTGGTAGCCAGTTGAGCATGTGTGGGGGTGGCACAGGAGAGGCTAGTTCATTTTTGTTTCAACACCATTTGCTACATTACTACTAGAAAGATTTTATTATATTTTGATATGCAACAGAAAATGATAAAAAGGAACTTACTGAGTATGTCAAAAAATGCCTCTGAAGAAGTGTTATCCCACCATATGGATATGCTGCAGACTTGTATAAGTTTGGACTATGGCTTTTTAAAGTAGAATAATTTTGGAAAATCTTTCAATTTTTCTCAGTTTCACTAGCTAAAAAAGTAAAAGGTTTCATGGAATTGCTATGAAAACAAACTGAAGAAAGTGTTTTAAAGTATCTATATTGTGTCAACTGTAATACACTATAAAGATATTTTTGACCAAGTTATAGTCTTCAATCTTCTAGTGCTCTTGTGTCTTTCTTGATGAAGTCCTCGTTTAGCAAGAATCAGCTAGAGACAGCCAGGCTTCTCACCCAGCACTGCCGCTCCTTCTCACACGAGCACTGACTCATCCCAGCTCCTCTTCAATAAGAAT
Source organism: Myocastor coypus (assembly GCA_004027025.1). Classification (NCBI taxonomy): domain Eukaryota; kingdom Metazoa; phylum Chordata; class Mammalia; order Rodentia; family Myocastoridae; genus Myocastor; species Myocastor coypus. The sequence continues at coordinate 17,923 of PVJA010001333.1, forward strand.
TCCAAAGTAAGATGGAAAGCACCTGGACCTGGTGGCTCTGCCTGGGGGCCTTCTGTGAACCAGCCTCACTCTGCCCATTCACTGCTCTTGGAGGTGTCCTTATGGTAGTCAGAATTAACCCCAGTTCTACCCTGATGTCTCTTTGCCCTTTTACAACAGCTTTGGATAGTATCTAGTCTTCATTTTTGCTTAGTCATACAACAAAATGAAGCTGTTATTAGCATGGCTTTCACTACTGTTAGCAGGGGCAGGTGAAATATTTTTCTCTTTGTTGGTCAGGATGCACTGGACACTGCTGACCATGGTTTCCTCTGGGAACACTTGGTCTGATTTCTTCCACATTGCCTCTGGGCCCTCTTTGTAAATTAGTCTCCGTGTCCCTCCTGCTATCCCTGACCTCCTAAACTTGACCATTTTTACTTCCCCTCTCCTTTCTATCTCTACCTATTCCTGGGAGGAGGCCATTCAATCTTATAAGTAAGAATTTCATCTGAAGGCAACATTTCCTCCGTTACTGTCTCTAGTTCAGCCCTCTAAATACAGATCCACACACCTATCCACGCAGAGCAGCCACTCCAGACACATGAAAAGAGTAACAAGCCTGGCAGGTGCAAAGCTAAACTCCTGATGGTCCTTACCCCACCCTGTGCTTTCTGCCTACGAACTGCTCAGTCTTGATTAATGGCAACCCTGCTTGGAAACTGCAAACGGTCCCTTCTCTCAGACTCACGTGCAAGTCATCAGAACACCCCACTGACTTTGTGGTCAGAACACACACTACCCCGTGGCTGCCAGGCTGCCGGGGCTGCACCTTCATCCAAGCCACAAGCCTCTTTCCACTTAACCCCCACCTTCCTCACTGCCTTTTCTGCTCCAGTCATTTCTGCAACACTTGCCTGAGCCATTACAAACTTACAAATGGCAGAGTGGACAATGTCTACTCTTTAAGCCCTCCGAGGCCCACTCCACCCAGGTCGTGGCCACCGGGATCCTGCAACGCTCCTCTCCCACTCATCCCAGCATCTTCTCCACTGCTTCCCAGCGCTGTATTCTCATAGTCCAGCCATGGAACTTTTCCACTCTGTGTTCGTTCTTCCTGTTACTCTGGCTCTATCTGTCCACGGGGCTCATTTCCTTACCTGAACAACTCTAAGTAAATGCAACCTTTTTGTTAATGCTTTCCTCTATTATTTGACAAGTACCACCAACATACCACCAACTTTCTGTACTTTGTTGTTCTCTACAGAACTTATAAAACCCTAAATTATTTGTGTTTACTCATTTGTTATTTTATCAACTCCATCATCAAACACATAAGCTCTATAAGAGCAAGTCTACAGGCCACTTGATCAGTGCCTCTCCTCTAGTGGATGGCATCATACCTGACACTGAGACACGCAAGAAATACATCAAATAAGTGATTTATGAATATAAATAGACTCTGCAAACAAATGACAATCACTCTTTTTTAACAAAATATTTGTCTCATAACATTTTGGTAGGGGCCCGGCAGGATGGCTCAGTGGTCTAAAGCGCCTGCTTGGGAAAGCTTGGGTGGCTTCAGGGACCGAGGTTCGATCCCTGGCACCACATGCTACACCAGCCCTGCCCTCAGGATGGGCTGAGCTGGCCATAAAAATGAGTGAATAAACAAACAAAGGTTCTGAAACAACAAAAAAATAAATAAAATAAAAAATTCTTTAAAAAAAAAAAACATTTTGGTAAACAAGGATATTTGAGATTACATGGTGCTCATTTGCTTCCCTGTGGAGTAACTGTCAAAATGTAAACTGCATATGTAGTTGGTGAATTATTTGAAAAAAATATTTCAAAATAGAAAGACAAGTACTAATTAGTTACAGGTATTAACTCTTGCCAAAGGAATAAGCAGAAATAGTGGACACAGTCTCTCTAAAGCTATATAATATTTTAACAGATAATTGAAAGGAGTTCAAACTAAACAGATAAAACTAAACAGATAAAACTTATAACTTCATAATGACTTTCTATCTAAACATTAGTTGATTAAGATAGTAAGCATATGTAAATAACTGCGTTTGTATCACTTTTTTTGTGTTTAGCCAAAGATGTATGCTTCGTTTTCTTCAATAAGTTCTCTGATAAATATAAATGGTATTAATAATGGTATTTTCTTGGTGACTAGTATAATCCTTTTAATATTTTATTCACATTTATTGAAAAACCAGGATAAAATCTTCCCATATATCCATATACAGGTGCACTTACCATGATATTTTTCTCACAACTAGTGAACAAATGTTGATAAATTCAATATTAAAAGAAAGTTATATTTTTATGTAGTTTCTTCAGTTTTCCCTTAGGCTATCTCACTTGCATTTTCCAACTCTGGATGGAGTATTTCAGCTAGTAGTTCATGCTCCCTCAGTCTCCTCTTGGCCATGGTGTTTCTCAGACTGCTTTGTTTCACCTCATTGGATTAATATTGAATATTAAAACATATTTTTATTTGTTCCTAATTTTATAAACTAATAAATAATAATCAGATGTAAAAGTGGACCACATTGTGATTTTTTTATGAGACTGGGATTCAAACTCATGACCTTGAATTTGCTAGGTAGGCACTTGTACCACAGAGCTATCTCCCCAGCCCCTACATTGAGATATTTCAATACAAGTATATAATTCATACTGATCAAATAATCATACTTAGTTCCTCTATTTTCTTTCCAAGTGTTATGCTTTGATTCTTCATTAGGTTTGCTGTTGCTGGGGCTCAATATCCACAGCCAAAATTTAAAAGACTATGGGTTCAGTTTAATTCACATTCTCAGGATGCTCCAGCCTGCCCAGCGGGCTCCAAATAAGAGCATCATGCCTGAAACGTGTGGTGCTGCTATACTGTTTAGGTCTTGGAAGCAAAGCAGCAAAACAGAGCCAAAGAGGAATGGGCGAGGGGCCAGACACACCCCAAGGCCACACTGCAGTGACTCACGCCCATATACCAAGGATGTGTATTTTATAAACCCTGCTCAGAATATTCCAAAGCCACCAGTGTGATGTTCCACCATAGCCACCAGAATGTGTGGAACACCCCTCTCCTATTTCTCCACAAAACCCTCAATGAGTGGTTTTGAAGTACAGCTGCCGTACTATTCTATAGAAATTTTGAGCTTATCCCTCCCAACCTTGCTGTTCCTGTGCCTCTGACCCAGATTCTCCATATTCCCCCTGCCCTGACACTTGCTACATTTTTATCAATGCTATTCTCTTCATGTATTCTTTGAGATAGATTATTTTAGCTTTTCTAGGAAAGAAAGAGTATGTAGTTTTTTTTTCCTAGGTTATTTCATTTAACACTCTTCAGTTCAATCCATTTTTGTAATCAATAAGATTCCACACTTCGTTAGCTGATATTTCTTTGTGTGCCTATACAGCATTCTTTCTACATTCATCAATTGGAGAGCAGACACTTAGAGTAGTGTCATAGCTGGCTTCTTATGAATGGTGATTCAATAAAAGATGGAGGTGCTGGAACTGTTTAACATTGCTGGCCTTTAGACCTAAAATGTTCACCAAAGTCTCACATTCAGAGGTGGGGCTGGGGTGGAAGCACAGGTCTATGTGGGTGTGACTGGAGAGGTCCTTTTTACTCCTGGTTCCCCTGTCACTCCCTGGTTCCTGACTGTGCCACAGTGCACAGCTTGTTTTCCTGCATGCAGCTGTGCCAAGCAATTTCTCTCTTGGAATCATCCAACTATGAATGGAACCCATTTAAATCTGGAGCCAAACATAAATGTCTCCTCCTTTAAGTACTGCCTGGAAATCATGATATCTGAAAACACGAACATTCAACATAATTCAAGCACACTGTTTAGGGACAAGAAGAGGTCTGCTGGGAGGTTATCTCAAAACTCAGCAAGATGCAACCTATCGCATTCTTCAGGGTGCAAAATTGCATGCCTTTCATATGAAAAGAGAAACCTTGTGATGCCTGCTCAATAAAGAATAGCACCCTGAGTTCAGCCACCCATGAACTCAGAAGCCATTGTCCAAGGTGGCCAGTTACTGCAGAAGCTGGCAGCCAGCTTGGTGAAGTCTGCATGGTGCAGTTATGAGGAATGCAGAATAGAAGTGTGGCGGTGTCGTGAAGGGGAAGCTGCATGCAGATTTTGGAAGGTTCCGTGGGTCAGGCAGGAACATATGTCAGGGCCATGTGCCCTACACAAAGCTCATGAGAGGACCGTGTGTGAAGCTGAGAGAGTGTAGGCAAAGGTGCCCTGGAGACCACTGAAAGTTGGAGATGTCAGAAACATGGGAACTGATCGTGGTGGCACACACCTGTAATCCCAGCTCTTACGAAGCTGAGGCAGGAAGATCAGTGTGAGTTCAAGACCAGCTTGGGCTGCAAAAGTGATCTCAAGGCCAGCCTGAACTGCATAATGAGACCCTGTCTCAAAAAGATGAAAGAACGAAAGAATGAACCAACGAAAGAAAGAAAGATGGCATTCTGCTGAAGAAACCAACAGTGAGCAGAGGCTAGGGGCTGAACAAGGAGTTATGTGACTTGATGTTTGTCCCCCTGAATTGAGGTCTTACTTGGTTCCAATTTCTGTCACTTTCCCTAAGCCTTCCCTTGTAATGATGTCTTTGTTACTTTTTACTCATTGCTGGGACAAATACCCGACATTCGAAATGAAGGAAGGAAAGTTTATTTAGCTCACAGTTCGTGGAGGTTTCAGTCTGTATTCTGCTGGCCCACGGCTGAGTGGAACAGGGCAGAGAGCACCCAGTTCATGGCAGCAAAACAGCAACAAAATGGTGACAGAGGCAACCAGCCAAACAGGGCAACAGAGCAACAGCTTCAGTCTGTCTCTCTGTCTCTCTTTACATTACATTCAGGCTCTCCACCTCAGCCTATCTGCCTTAGGCTACACCCATAATCCCAGAAGCACTTAAAACACATAATTCCAGGGAGCATGGACCCAGTCTGAAACTCTAAATCAGTACTAAATCACATAATCCCAGTGACTCATGAGTCAAGTCTCAATCTATAGAAGTCCATGCCCTACGACTGCATGAGGCTTTGAGAGGACAACTAGACATAAACCATAACAAATGGGAATGTTAGAAGTATTTAGTTTTCCTTTAAATTTTTATATACGCTCACATTCAGAAGTTTGCCTTGAGTCTCACATAAGACTCTCACTTGGATTTTTTTCAGAAATACAGGAGCGGCTAAGGCTAAGGAAAACCTTTTTTATGTATTTTACACAGGGTCACACTATTCTGCCCCAACTTATCATGATCCTCTTGTTTTCATGCTCCTTGGTGCTGGGGTTATAGGCATGTGCCGCCGCGCCTGATCCCAGTGGCCAGTTTAGTGCATTTGTGCTGAGGTCAGTGTGGCATGTGGTATCAGGTATTGAACTGCATTTCCTGTGAGTGCCAAAGCAGGCACTTAGTCTGCTGAGCTATCTTGCTGGCCCAATTAAAGTGGCTCTTACAGATAGAACAACTGCTTTTCACAATGAGATAAGCATGAGTCCTTTGTGGGAGATGAGATGAAAAGCCGGGGTTTACATTTAGGATGACCCCACCATCCCATGTAAGGAAGTAGGCCTTGGACAGAAGTGGGCAAAGTATGTGACCTGGAGGGTGGCTTCTGCTTTGCATATTTCCTCCTGTGGATTGAATTTACTGGAAATGTAAGCCACGCTGTGACTCTCCTTTAAGTTGCAGGTGTTGAGGGTTTTTCTAGGTGATGAGAAGATGATTAGTATATGTACAGCTGTTGGAGGCCAGATCTGAAGAAACAGTCTGATAAGAAAGTAACATGTGGCAATGTACCGACCTTCCTTGAACTGAAGTTTGGACAATGACCCCAACAGTGGACTCAGTGTTCTGGATTATACAGTTTTTGTTTATCCACTTGGCCCTGGGAACCTATTCTGGCCCCAGAAAAACCCAGTGGTGAGGAGCTGACTAGGACAAATATTAGGCACAGAATTAAGACTTTCTGTACACACGCTTGAAGCAAAATAAACTCATTGCTGGACCCCATCCAGACCCCCTGACCCTGTCTTTCCTTCTTTCTATTTTGTCCTCCATCTGCCCCAATCCCCTCTATGAGGGTTGGCCCACTGCATTTGGTACCCAACCAGGGACCTGAGGTATTTTTAGGATCAAAAGATAGGATCTCAGCAGTGGAGAAGCCTCATTTATTAGTAGGTTGAGTACTGGCAAAATTTTCATTAGGATTAAAATGAGGCCCGCACAGTCTCAGTAGCAGAAGCTCTTTACCTATGTTGTCAGGGGATCACCATGACCTCCCTGCAAATCCCTTGCCTTTGGTCTTCTCTTGTGGAGTGTTGCCCATGGTTTCAAGAGGAGGGCATGCTTGACGGAGTAATCTGGGATAAAGTTGGGAAGGCCCTTAAGAATCACTGTACCACCTGTGGACCTGAACGGGTGCCTGTACAAACTTTCACTGTGTGGTCAGCTATCCATTGTGCTCTTCAGTTGGCCCCAGGCTCAGGCTATCGAGAGGTGCACATATGGGATTTGTGATGCTGACATATTCACCTTTTGGAATCTTACCCCCTTGGCACCTCCCTTGGCTGAATAGGAGGCAAGAGGAGCTTCCCGAGGAGGGAGCCCCACAATTAGAGGAGGAGGCTGCTGAAGGTGAGCATCATCATGATGAGTTGTTCTCAGCATTCCAGCCAGGTAGTCAGTTTTCCTTTAAGCTTGATACTACCTTAGTTCCTTCCTCTTTTCTTGACTTCCATCAAATTCTGCCATTGATGCAGTAGCTGTATGGCCCTGAGGCTGCTGAGAGGTGAAGGACCCAAAGGAGGAGGGTGACAAAGGAGCTTTTGGCGGTAAACCATCTGAGCCAGGGAGACATTCTACTCCTCCTGGTCACTTGCCTTTGGGGACAGCCCTTCTTGAGTTGACAATCAAGGAAGCTTAAAATAAGTGAGATTATTCTTTGCCCATAATTTTTCCTGTCATTACCAACCTATAGGATTAGCCTCTTCATCAAGCAGAATGCCATCTTTCTTTCTTTCTTTCTTTCTTTCTTTCTTTCTTTCTTTCTTCTTTCTTTCTTTCATCTTTTTGCTACATGTTGGGAGCTGCAGGAAGCCAGGAAATTGATCAAGTGTGTGTAGGTGGAACTAGGCCTTAGTGCTTAAAGCAAACAAGCTACCCACCCCAGTGCTGAGAAAAAAACATCCTGTCCGGTTCAGGCCAGCTATTAGTTGCTAAGCAACTTTGTGTCATGTCATACAAATTTTACAAACATACAAATACAGGATCATTTTTGTGTGCCTTGAGTTAGTCTTGCCCATCAAACAGAATCGTGACCATCTAGCCCAATTTTTGGTCTTCTTGCATACCTTTCTCATTCCTACCACCATGTGTGCCCAGGGTAGAACTGTTCACAGTAAGACCAGCAGATCCCTAGAGCTACAACCACCTCCGTCAATACTTGACCTGCTGAAGAAAATGAGGTTAGGGTACACAACCCCCATCAAAGTGTCCCTGTTAAAGCTCTGAGTCTCAGTGGATATCCCAGGTTAAAAAGCTCTATTCTTGCAGATATGCAGACCATATATAGTGTCCTGAGTTGTCAGGTCACTGTATTAGATCTGCAGTCTCCATAGTGGGTGTTGATAGCCAACTTACATAACCCCACAGGCCAGACAATTATTGAGCATGCCCACTCAACACTAAAATATCAAATTTCTATTTTAAGGAAGGCAGAGATGGTTTATTCCACTCCTCATGCCATGTTACATGTGCTTTATGTTTATAGGGTTCTTCCCTTGCACAGAGACATTGGTCCCACACCGTGGAACTGTATATTCTTATAAGACAGAAGGATTTGTCCTTAACTAGGACAAATGCTGGACACAGAATCAAGATTTTCTGCTTATAAACTTGAAGCAAAATAAACTTATCACTGGCTCATCATCCAGACCTCCTGAACTCGTGTTTCTTTTCATTTCACCCTCTCTCTACCATGATCTCCACTGCAAGGGCTGGCCCCCCAGATGAAGTGATTTTGTTTCATTTGCATATATGCCCAGAAATGGTATAGTTAGATATTATGATTTTTCATAATATTTATACTGTCCTTCATAAAGACTATACTAATTTATAAACTGACTATACTGGTTTCTGCCTTTACTAAGTTCCCTTTACTGTTGTCTGTATGTTTATTCAGTGAAATTTGGTAGTAATTCTTGATAGATAAGATTACATCTCATTGTTAACTTGATTTGAATTTGCTCATGGCTAATAACATTGAGAAATTGTTATTATTTCATTGGTCAACTTAGATCTTATAAAAATGTATACTCCAACAATTGGATATTATATTTCAACCTGTAAACTTTCTTGGTTTGTCAACTATTCTGGATGATAAACTTTTGTCATGTGAATAGTTTTGAAATATTTTCCCTATTCTAACTTTTCTTCAATTAAATTTTGAATTAATTAAAGTTTTTGCATGTGCAGAAACTTCTGAGTCAGATACAAACTTATGTGTCTGTTTTGGGCTTTGTTATGTGGGCTTTCAGTGTCTTATTCACAAAATCACTACATGGACTATTGTCTTGAAGTGTTCTGGGTACATTTTCTTCTCGTATTTTTCTAGTTTCACATGATCTTTTATCTACGTTGAGCTAAGTGCTGTATGTAGAGAAAGCCGAAGAGTTAATTTACATTCTCCTATTTGTAGTTTTCCCAGCAATGATTACCAGAAAGGTTAACTTTTCTCCAATGTACACATTTGGGAACTTTTACTAAAGGTAATTTTTAATGAAAAATACAAATAGTTGGAAATCAGATGTCTGTATAGATTCATTTCTGGAATCCATATTCAAGTAATTTGTTCTAAATGTCAGTTTTTAAACCCAGAGCTATATGTAGTCATCACAGCCCTATAGTACTTCATTAGGCCACATTTTATGTTTCTAGTTTTATTCTTGCCTAAGATTACTTTATTTAGGGTTTTCTGTGCTTCCATGTTAATTTTAGGATTGTTTTCTGCAACTGTGAAGAATACCATTGGTATTTTGATTGTTTTTATGTTGAGTCTGTAAATCATTAGCTAATATAGATAATTTAATTTTTAAACCAATGAATATGAGAGATATTTCCATTTTTTGCATATGACTTCCAGTATTTCTTTCATCAATGTCTTATAATTTCCATTGCAGGAGTTATACATTTTCGTGGATAAATTTATTCTTTAGCATTTTATTTTTTGGTACATATTGACAATAAAATTACTGAAAGATTTCTTGTTTAGCAAAGTCATTCATCTATAAAAATATTCATTTATATATGTAAAGTTTGTATTCTGAAAATTTCAAATAATATATCAGTTCTTATAGTCTTTTGGTGGACTATAGCATTTTATGCGAACATTCATTCTAAGATTCATGAAATAATTTGAAATCTTTCCCACTTATATGACTTCTTTTACCTTTCTCCTCTTTAATTATTTAAGCTAATACTTTTAATCATATGTCAATTACAGGTGATAAAAGTGAATACCCTTGTCTTATTTCAGTTCATAAAGAAAACATTCTCAACCTTTACTAATTCAGCATGATATTGGCCAGGGTTTTGTCACTTATAAACATGTGACCAATTAATTAATGCACAATTTGTAACACCCAGGTGAACTAAACCAGTGTGGTCCTCTATGGGGAAGGTACACCTGAAGACTGTCCCCAGCAACATAAAGAAGAGAGTGGAGGAGGGGAAGACACTGTGCCGTCGAGTCTCCTGGAGAAGCTTGTCACGCTCAGCTGTGCTCGTCATCAGAGGATCTCAGGTCTGCGCTGTTCCTGAGGATATCTGTGGCCATCCCTGAGGAGCTCTGTTCCTACCATAGGCACTGCTTCCTGACTGCCACAGGTCCTGTAGCCCACTGACCCAGAAACTTCATTCCACTTGTGCAGATATTCCTAACCTCCACCACTCACCTCTAGGTCTTCCCAGTGTAGCTCTTTGATACAGACTTGTATGAGACATTGTTGTGGGCTTTAGGCTTCCAGCTGGACTCAGAGGACTTTGACACAAGCTCTAGATATTTAGCTGGACATGTGAAGGACACTGTTGTGAGATCTTGGTCCTCAGCTGAGTTCTTTGTGTCTTTATACTGTGGCCAGATTTATATTCTTCTGTATTTTACTTTTTGGATGATATTATAGAATAATCCTATAAACTTTGTATCCTGTATTAAGTTTGTTCCTTTGTAAATACAGAGAAGGCGAAGAGAGGCAGAGAGAAGCAAGGAGCACTGCTCCGTCATTCACCAGAGTGACAGGTGACCTAAGTATGTCTCAGGTTATGATGAAGATTATATAAGAATCATGAAAACACTTCTGTACTCTTAATCTCCCACTATTCATAAAATATAAAGAATCAATTCAGAAGTCAACCTAGAACTAACTTGAGCATTTGCATGCACTTCCTTCTGTAACAGGATATGTGGTAAGTGCAAATTTTCAACCAACATAAATGTTACATACTAAGATGAAGACCACACCCACTCTACATCTGTGTGTACTAAACAACTTCCAAAATTATCTCTTGAATCTTTACCAGTTATGAGTTTGACTATGATCTAAACATACATACTTATAAGTAGTTAGTGTGAATAACACCTGGAACATCCTTAAAATAGTGCGTTATATACATCAGTCCAAATAAAAAATTTAAAACTCATTAAAGGAGAAAAGGAAACTTTACCCAACCATTCTATTTCAATGTTGTAGCATATCTGTGGAAGTTTATTTCATGGGTATAAGTCACAATTCCGTATAGCAGATGAGGAATTACAAGCCAAGTCTAAAGGGAAACAAATCTTTGAACAGTGGTATATTTTCTCACTTTAGAATCATCATGAAGCCCAGCAGGATGGCTCAGTGGTCTAAAGCGCCTGCAGGCAGCTGCAGGGACCACGGTTCAATCCCTAGCACCACATGCTGCTCCAGCCCTGCCCTCAGGGCAGGCTGAGCCGGCCATAAAAATAAACAAACAAACAAAAGTTCTGAAACAATAAAAAATAAATAAATAATTTATTGTTAAAAAGCTAGAATCATCATGAATAGCGATGATCTATAGCTGATTCCTGCCACAAAAGATAAATCTTTCACTCTCATGTTGCAAGCACTTAAGAAAGAGTTGGGCCATGCTGGCAAGGGTTTAGTTTTATTGTCTATGTCCCATTCAAAAACTACAAGCAGTGGTTCTCAACCTGTGGGTTGCAACCCCGGCAGGGCTTGAATGACCAAAACACAGGGATCGCCTAAAGCCATTGGAAATCATAAATGTAGCAAAATTACAGTTTTGAAGTAGCCACCAAAATTATTTTTTGGTTTGTGGTCACCGCAACATGAACTGTATTGCAGGGTCACGGCATCAGAAAGATACAGAATCACTGCTGTAGAGTCACCCACTGCTGACACACCCCATAAACTTTGGAGGACATTTAGACACCACCCATAACACTTGAATGAAGTGAAACTGCAGAAAGCTTCGATCATTGTTCTGGTGCGGTGCTGTTGTTTTGCTTATTTTATTGCACATCATTAAAAGTGAGAAATAGTGGTACTACCTACAGATAATGCATCATAAATAAATATTCGAGCTCTATGTGAGGGCAATGTTTTGCTTTCCCAAATAACTAACATATGCAATATCATAATGTTGAATTGAAACACAAGGTAATTTTGGAATAGACTGAGGAGTTACTCTGAATGTTTAAATTTACTTTTTAAACTTTCATTATGTTTAATATTGCCATTAATAGCTAATGTGTAGAGTGGTCAGCACATGTTAAAGGGTATGCTATTATAATTAAATAAATTCATTTAATACTAATAATGACATTACTGATGTTGATGCAATTATTTTCTTTAATTGACACCTGATCAAAACTTTTTTTTCCTAATATACATTAAATCCAAGACCTTGTGTTTGCCAGGACAGGCACAGTGCTGCTATGTCCCCGGCCTGATAAAAACATATTTAAAGAGATTAAGGAATTTGGGCAAAGGCTTACATTTTATAAATTTGAAACCAGTACAGGGACACAGATCAAATTAAATTAATCCACTTGCTTAAGCACTATTGTTATACTATGTTCACTGAAAGTCCATTTTATGCCAGGTATTGGAGTAGGTTATAGAGAAATGAAAATTAATGAGAGCTTCCCTTAATTTTTGAGCTCATAGCTTGGAAAGGAGGCACAAAAGCCATATACATTACTGTAACTTAGTACATGATTACAAATTTGTGGGCCTTTTAAAATAAATAGAAAAGCACTTCATAGATTGAAGAGTATGAAGACAGTAGCCTCATTGGTTGTAAGCCTTATTTTCAAACAGAGAAAAGACTCACAAAAAATACCTCATAATTTGGAATCCAACCAAGAGATACAAAAAGAGGAAATCTTTTGCATTTTCTTTTCTACTTTGTAAGAAGAGATTAATAGAAAAGGAAGGCTGCTGTATATGTGGCAGTGGCAGAAATTTCATGTTGGGTGCCACAAAAGGCATAAAAACAGGAGCACAGCAAAGGATGGAAAGCAGATGCTCCACTAAAATTAAATAGGCATTTGCAGTTTTCAAAATGATATGGCCTAAGGTTAAGCTCTTTTGGGCGATACATCCTTGTTTCACTTTTAAGAAGCATAAATGATTCAGGCTCAAGATTTGTGATTATTTTTGTTTGTGTGTTTGGTACAGGGTTTCACTGCGCAGATCAGACTCATGATGATCCTCTTGTTTACCTCCTCCCCCGAACTAGGATTACAAGCATGTGGCACTATTCCCATACTCTGTTGCAAGCTCATGCAACCCAGGGGTGGGGCCAGTGCAATAGGTGGGACCAGCAATCGAACCCTGGTCCCTGTGTTTCTCAAAGCAGTGCTTAGCCCACTGAGTTATCTTGCCAACCCAAGGTTTGTGATTTTTTTTGACATGATAAAATGTCAGAAAACAGCAACCAATATAAGAATAAAGACCGTTACTAGAGCTAAATCCTCACTTATGTATGAGTAGCATATCTGTTGACTAGAAAATTGTCTATTGATGCTTCTGTTGACTTCTATTGACATCTATTGATGTTTACATGCGCATGATTCCTGTGGTATCTGTGGTATCATTTTATCCACAGCATGGAGGACTTGACCAAATGAAGTATCTTTAACACCAGTCACTGCAGGAACACTAAAGTGAAGGTCTGCACTATGATAGGCCTTTTGAGTGGTCAAGTCATCTGAGTAAATCACAGCGATACTGTCTATTTCATCTCTAACTTTAATCTTATAAAATTAGTAGCATTCTTTTTTTTTTTGCTAATGCTGCAAGCTATGTAATGCTTCCTGGTGTCCTTTTGATCCAAGTATTATAGTAGAAACAGAATCACCGCAGGGCTCTTTCTGGCCATGGGATGCAAGAGTGCAACACGGGTATGCCAGGCAAAGACACAATGTTCAGGACTTACATTTTTTCTAATATTGCTTAAATATTTCTTGGAAATATGAAGGCATTTCAGTGAATTCTTGAGACATCGCTGTACAGATGTCTTGTTGATGCTCCCATAAGGATGCCAAGACGCATGGTCTGTCAGGGCACCCAAGGTTTCTAAAGGAGGACGAGCTACTTCACCATAGGTGGCAAAACAAAAGGAGTAGCAGCAGACATGAAACCATGAGGAAGTGTTGGGGGATGTTTCAGACCCCGACCTGGAAGAATGAAGAAAGCCATATGCTTGGCTGGCGAACGTTGCCAGCAAGCAAAACATGAGAAAAAATGATTAACTTTCTAAATTAGACAGAACAATCTAGGTTTCAGGTTGACAAATGTCCTATTGTTGTGGTTTACGTCTAGTTGTCCCCCCAAAGCCTCGTGCATTCATGGGCTGGGGACTTCTAGAGTTTGAGACTTGCCTCATGATCCCTGGGTTTATGTGTTTTTTGTACTGATGGCATTATGGGTCTGAGTACTTCTTGGATTATGGGTGTAGCCTAAGGGGGATAGGCTAAGGCAGAGAGCCTGAATGTAATATAGAGGGACAGAAAGACAGACAGTGCTGTCGCTCTCTGCTCCCCTGGTTGTTCTGTTGCCTCTGTCACCATTGTTGCTGTTCTGTCACCATAAACTGCTGCTCTCTGCCATGTGCCTCTCTGCCTGGGAGATAGCCGAGTATGGACTGAAACTTCCAGTAACTGTGAGCTAAAGAAACCTTTCCTTCCTTCATTTTGGGTGTTGGGTATTTGTCCCAGCAATGAGTAAAAAATAACTAAGACACCTATAAAAAGCAAAGAGAAAATATTTTGGGTTTATAAATCATAAAGGCTATTGCACTTGCTCAGCTTTGTCACTCTAATCAAATAGCAGCTGCAGACAATGACTGAGCAAAGACACAGCCATAACCTAATGAAACTTTGCAAATAGGAATTTGGCTGCTGGTAGACTGGCCCATGATTTAGCAACTTCTGCTTCTCTGTGAATGATATTAGGCAGCACTCTTAAGAATGATGCCCTACTGTGTTCCCCTTTGTATAAACCTCCTCCTCCTTTGCATGTAGGCACAGCCCTACACAGGCATCATACTTGCTATTGGGCAAAATGTAGATCATTTGGACATCCCAAGTGAGCTACATTAGCCCTTTCAAAAGCAAGACCTTTCCACGATTCATTACAGAAGGAAAAGTCAAATATATTTGAAGTATAAAAAAGATTCACTGCAAGGAAATTTTCTAGTGCTCAAATGGAGAAGTTTCCTGATAAGGTATTTCAAGCTGTTAAGCCCAGGCAGCAACTCTGAGCTGGCAGAAAGCATAAAAGCAGAGGTCTCTGGTCCACAACTTCAACAAACTGAGTTCTACCAGTGCTCTAAATGAGCTGGATGCCAGGTCCTTTCACCAGAGGTTGCCCTGATCAGTGCCTTGATATCAGCCTGGCTAGTCTTAAACAGAGGACACAGGCGAAAATATCTAGACTTTTGACTTGGCTAAATTTGAATTAGTAAGTATTGTTTTAAGTTAGCAAATTGGGTGTGAGTTTTTACACTGAAATAGAGTATGACTACATTTTATATATCTCTATGGGTTTAGCATATTGTCATTGGAGGCAATGACAAGTATTCAGTGATGTATTGAAGAATGTGTCACAGATTTGAGCCCCGTGAGCTCAAAGGGACACCCCTAAGTTCTACCTGGAGCATGATGAACTGCCCTGAAGATAGGTTTAGGGTGAAAGCAAACCAGAGATAACTAAGTGTTCTTCCTTTAGAAAAATTTAAAGTAGGCCACCAGAGCTACACGTACTTCTAGGACTCTATTTCTCTGTTTTCACAGTAAATATTTCCTTGACAAGTTCAAGGTGCTAAATTACTAAGGAAATAGATTCTGCTGAGATTGGGAAGGGTTGCAGACAGACAGATGGCGGAAGTCTTAAACATACTCAGCAAATAACGATATGCTTTGACTCATAGAATAAATAATAGTAGAGCTGTGAGAATTGTGTTTAATCGGATAGCCTTCATTTGTATGGAAGAATTATGCCCAACTTCAAAGATAACTGATAATTGAAAGATAGTAGACGAGATAACATAGTAATTGCAGGGGAAAAGTCACTGTGTTATGGATAGTTTCTTTTTGTTATATTGCATACTGTTGTCTTCAAATTAATTGTTCATATTAACATATATGAGCATGCAAAATTCAAGCATTAGTTGTTTCTTTCAATAAGTCATAGAAATCACCAGCTCAGTTACCCCAGCTATCTTTGTATATGTATCTTCTCTACCTTCTTCCTTCTTTTGCCTTTTCCTTGTCCAAATTATTCCTTCATCGTGAGTAGCTTCTTTCCCTTAATATCAGTTGGTTGCTCATTTCTGTTGGTCAGAGCTGCGCAAACATTTTTCAGTGTCTTAGTTTTTAATATCCAGTGTCCCCAACAATGGGGGCTCTCTCTCTTAGGCTTTTAATTGTCATGAGTTTGGCCTCAATTGCACTTCTCTGTTATTGCAGGCTCCTATCTAAGAAGCTCAGCAAAGAGCTGTAATTTTGAAAGCAAAATGATTGACTATTGGACTTTTTTCTTTTGTGTCCTAAGCCAGCTGTCTCTGGCATTCACTCAGTTATAAATATATGGAGCAGGATAGCAAATGTGAGTCTTGGGTATAAGCCCTGACTCATTAAGGACATAGGATAATTCCTTGGCTGATGAGATCCACATTCATACAATTGAAATAGCGTTCTTTATACTTTGGCAAGAAATCTTTAAGAGATAATATTCAAGAGTAAGAATCTTTGCTCCCTGTATATTATTATGTTCTAACATCTAAAATTTTTCAGTATTCTTGATAGTGGATCAATTTCATCTTTCAACTCATATCTGGACATACCTAGGCCCAAAACGGAGTTGGGCCAATTGACATAAATGTGGTAGCCCTGGTGGTGGTGGGGTTTGAATAAGAATAGTTGAGGTATGCTGTCCTTCTCACTCTGTGGTAAGGTCTAAAGACACTTTAACACTTCCAGGACTCTTGACATAAAGCTGGTAGGAGCAAACTGGAGCCCATGAGATAAAGCAAGGCTTGCCACAAAAATAATACAATTCAGTTTTCTGGTAAAATAGTCATGCCCATTTGCTTATGTGCTGTTCATGGATGCTTTCACACTATTGAAGCAGATTGCCATAGTTGTAACATAGATATATGGCCCAAATATAAGTATATATTAGGCACTTTTTACAGAAAGAATAGTGTGAGTTCCAAAGTTAGTCTTCTAGGATGTAACTTCTGGTGCTGTTACTATTTGGCAGCTGAGTTTGGATGTTTAACCGCTACGCATCTGCCTGACAAAAACAGGGACTAGGTTCAATCCCCGGGGTCCTCACGCACAGTGAGCCTGCCACCAAGACCACTTCTGGTAGTACACACCTGTAATCCCAGCACTGGCAAGGGTGAAAATGGGAAGATCACTGTGAGTTTGAGCTAGTGAGACCCAAAACCAAATGCAGTAAAAGAAAAACAAAAAAAGTGAAGGCAAAAGCTAGCACACACTTTTATGATTTTCCTCATAAATCTATTAAGTCCTGAGCGATGATATGTTCATATATTAGCTGTCTGCAGGTCTTATTCTCTCTACAATATAGAAATGTGGGCCAAGCTTTGTGTGGTTGCTGTCTATATAGATCTTCTAACTGTTATTTTCCCCTTATAAAGTACTGAAGTTTAGTTTGTTATGTAAGTATTGCTTTGTAAATCTTTGCAAAATGTCTGTCAATCTGTGAAACTGATGTAAAATTCGATCAATGTTCTTCATGTACCTAAGGGAGACACTACGGGTGATGTCAGGTGGCTCCATGGGTCAGGTGGGAGACCTCTGTGCTCTCTAGTTTGCAGTGTTGCTGATGCCCCTGGGTGGTAGGCAGAGCCAGTGAGGCTTTGGGGCAGAAGGAGCAAGGACTGAGCCTGAGAGTTGTGACCCATTTTAAAATGTTATCCCAGAGCCAGCAAAATAGCTCAGCTGTGCAAAGCTCCTGCTTAGGCAAGTGCAGGGACCACAGTTCAGTCCTTGCCACCACAAGCCATGCAAGCCCCACCCCCCAGAGCAGCTTGAGCCGGCCACTAAATAAATAATTAAAAAGTAAATAAAATAAAATATCATGCCCACTGAGAAATATGAAAAATCTGAAAGCTAACCCAGTTTCTTCAATTTCACGGAAAAGGGTTGCCACAGCTTAAGGTTGCCACAACTTTAAGGTTTGCTGTGATTTTAATCATTTCTTTCTGTTGCTTCCTTATATTCAACACAGGGAACTTGCACCTGTACACAATGTACCTTGATTTATCTTTTCATTTTTCCTCCCACCCATCCCCATGGATGGACCTTAGACCATGCTCTTAGGTGAAATAAATCAGACACACATGTGTGTCAGCATCCCATTGTCTCGTGGTGCAGGAAACTGGAAGTGCAAATGAGAATCTCTGTCATTCTCTAAGAAAAAACATAGCAGGGAAAACCTAACTAAAAGTAGCTCGTAAGTTCTGCCTGTCCCTTGTGGCACTGAAAACAATAGTCCACTCTGAAGGCAGCAATCAATTTCACTCAACACAGTGCATACTCCAATGGTAGCAGCTCCGTAATGCACTAAGAACATTTGGGAACATTCTTTTTTATTTTTTCAAAGCACAATAGTAGCACATTCCCAATAATTGACACAATGCATATTGTTGTCCTCATAGTAGTTATACAAAACACAGGGTGTAGTCATGATAGTTTTTCTAATCAATGTTGGAACAAAAATTTCTTGTCATTGAACTAAGAGAAAATAGTTGAATACATAGTCCAGTATTCCATAATTGCAATGGATTACTAGCAGAACTGGCAATGGAAGAAGCTGTTGATTTAAGCCTTTTACAACTCAGCATACTAATCTAGCTTTACATTTTATGTCTCATGGTTAAACTTTCCTACCGGGTGGTTAAGGGTAAATTTTTTATTTATTTATTTATTTATTTTTTGCCTTTTTGAGACAGGGTCTCGCTATGCAGTTCAGGCTGGCCTTGAGCTCACTTTTGTAGCCCAGGCTGGTCTCGAACTCGCACTGATCCTCCTGCCTCAGTCTCCCGAGTGCTGGGATTACAGGCGTGCACCACCACACCCAGCCTTTTTTTTTTGGGGGGGGGGGTTAAGGGTAAATTAAAGCAAGACCTGTATAACAAAACATGTAACTTTTATATCTCCCAAGGTCAGTCAAATACCCTCAGGATTTACTTTAAAACCAGATGCAGTGCTTTGTAGAACTGTTGTCAGTGTGAGCTATCTGGATGAGTCATGATCATTGCTTGACCAGTTTTCTCTCTGTGAAATCCTGAGAGTATATTTTCTCCCTAGATGACTCTCCTTAGGCACACTATACATCATCAATCCCTTTCCTCAGTGGTCCCATAATCACGTTGAACAGAAAATTTGGTAAACCACTGAGTTATAGGATGTTATAGCACAGGTTCTCTTTATGTCCTGAGTCCTCACTGACCTAGAAGGGGTAGAGCCAAAATACTGGCAATCCTTGTAGCCATTTTTTCTCTAATGTTTGCTTTGTAAACTTACATTCATAAGCCTTTAGAAGAGAAGCTTCATGATACTATTACTCTATAACATAGGTACTTGAGCTTAACATCACTGTCTTTCTGAATATCAAGCACTTTAGACAACTTGGAATCAGTATTTTCCATCAATCATTGTTATTCATTTTTTTCTTATAAACCAATCACTTATTTGAGAGACAGAGTATAGCAATAACTGAAGTTATATTAGAAGCAGCATAAATCTACAAGACCAGAATGACAGGCATTCCAAGCATAATTTTAGTATTACCTATTGCTATCCTCAGAGTGAAAAACATTTTGGTAGTTGTTAGGACCATTGTATGTATAAGTGCATGATTTTGTTCCTGCCATGTTTTCTATCTTTTCTGTTTGCAGTCACTTCGTTGCTGAACCCTCAAGTCCTTGGTTTCCATTCAGCTATGTTATGCCTTCTCATTTTTATTTCTTCTTTTGAGTTCTTACACTAGTGAGACCATATGATATTTACACAGGTAGGTCTGGTTTATTGCACTAATGAATATATGTTCAAGATACATCCAATTATTATTATTTTTTTTTTTTTGTCTTTTTGAGACAGGGTCTCACTGTGCAGCTCAGGCTGGCTTTGAGCTCACTTTTGTAGCCCAGGCTGGTCTCGAACTCACAACGATCCTCCTGCCTCAGCCTCCCAAGTGCTGGGATTACAGGCGTGAGCCACCACGCCCGGCGATACATCCAATTATATGTGAAATCTTCTAGTTTATCATTCTTTATACTTGAGTAATATTTCATTGTATAAAAATACCACATTTTTCAACCATTCTTCGGATTGATATTCTAATACACAGACTACTAAAAATATTTTAGAGCGGGACCAAAGTAACCTGAACTCCACAAATGAGAACAGAAAGAACCCACGAAGTAGGGCATCCAATTAAACAGAAGAAAAAAAGGAGTAAATAGTAGCAAATATAAGTTATGTCAATCATAAGCCAATACATTTCAATTATAAACCATCAATGTAAATGGACACATTTAGGAACACTGAGACAAAGTCTTTGGGAGTCCAGGAACAAATGGAAACGTCAGAGGAAAATAGAGAGGATGGCAACAGTGACTGCAGCGAGAGCAAGCTGCATGCTCCGGTGTTCCAGCAAGGGAGAAGGAAAGCGTCCTCCTTGTTGCTTTATTAGTTTGCTGTTATTCAATATAGTATTAAATTGTAGCTACTCGTGGCATAGGAGTTCCAGAAACTGTGCTAATTTACCTCTCTAACTATGATATATCACAGCTGACCTGTTTTTATATAAATGATAATTGTCCACATTTTCTATATGACTTTTGGTTCTAAATCATGACTGTTTGAGCCAAGAACCGCAGGCATAACTCACAAATCTGATGAAAAATTATCAGAAACTAATATATTATAACAATGGTCTACCTCATCAAAGACATAGCTGGCCAAAATATATAATCATGACTAATTTTCAAAACAGCAATAAAATGTTTACCAGTATGTCATAAATAATATACATTCTAGTTCCCTATATTTTCTGATTTTGCATTTAATATAAAGAAGTCAATTATGACATCCCCATCTAGATATAACTCATAGTACAGTTTAGTATCAAAATATTAATCGCTGGAGTCAGAACACAGGCTATAAATTCTGCTGTAATATTATAATTCATGGTATAACAAATGGGAAAATTCTCTGCAAGGAAAACCTAAGTTTGAACCAAATGACACCTAAACTTGAAACATATCAGAATGCTAAGAAATAAGGTTATTGTTGTATTTAAAGTAGCAAAATTGATATGTACTAGATATTGTAATTTACCTATATTAATAAACTATATAATCTATGGTGGAATCAAAGCATTTAATAGTATCTAATACATTCACCAAGAGAATCTTAAAATAATCTCACAGTTTGATAATTGGAATGTAACTCAATGAAAAATCTCTAATGATTGTGTCATATGATTTATGTAGTTAGGACAAGATGTTATTAATAGAAAACTTAACAAATTTTGAGAAAGGAAATAAGGAGAGACAAACAAGCAGAGAAAATCTGAGAAAGAAAATTTAAATATTATCCTGAGTGGGAGGCTTGGTTCTAGTTTCTTTGGCTGGACTATTTCCAATGTGATAATTTTATTTTCTTAGAGATTTTTGAAATTTTAAATAGTTTCTCAGAGTTATGCACTGCTTCAGAGAAGCCAAAAGCTTCCTAAATTCCATTTCTGTCCCCACATTAAAGAGACAGGTGACAAAAGCTGAAAATTTCCAAGCCTCCTTGGTTGACCATGTTAAAAATCACACCCCCAACTCTCACCCATTCTCAAAACAGGAACAAATTGGGTTCTGCAAAGGCTGTGGAGATAGCTCAGTAACACAAGTGCCTGCCTGGAAAGTGCAGGTCCTGAGTTAGGTCTTTGGTTCTGGAAAAAACAAGAAAGAAAAAGAAAAGAGAAAAAATTGGGTTCTATATAACCAATAATGACTAGTGGTTCTCAGTATAGACAGTAGAGAGTAGTGTCTCTTCTGGACTGGCTCTGGAATTATTTTTAATCTACCTTTACTTCATTATGCATTGCATATATAAGTAAATACAAGATCTCTAAAAATATTAATAAAGTATACCAAATTCATTGCTTACAAATACTATTATACATGGATTACTTTAGGCTATATAACATGCCTGCTATTAACATTTTAATAAGAATGCTCTTCATTAAAATCTTAAGAAAAAAGATTCTGAATTATTACCTGTCTCAGTCAAATTATTACAGCATTGGGGATTTGTTAATGTTCTACTTGCTGTTGTGTTATTTGTTTGAGGTGCAAATAGCTTTATATGTCTAAAGAACATCTTTGTAAGTTCATACTTAAGTTCAGGTATCCTTGCCACTTAACTAAAGAAAATATGCAATTAATCTGTAAGTGTTGTTGATATTGCTAAGTGTGTCCTCATTAGTGAAAATATACTTCTCTATGTGTGGACTAATGCATAAGCATGTGCTATCATGTTGCTGTGGATCACATCTAGCTAACTCTAAGTGAGTTTGGGGCTATGGAGATGTTGTATAATACATATATATTATCTGTATATATACGTGATTATTACTCAGTTTCTGTGCACACATTATATAATAAATTTCTAATGCATATATACATTGCAAAATCAATATGTACTCAATATACATTCAAATGTGAAATTAATATAGAGTAAATATCACTATTTCAAAAATATGACATATTATTAAACTTGTATGCTCAAGTTAAAGATTTCTAAAATCAAAGAAGAGCAATTTTACCTTTGGAAAGACTTACAGAAAGGTGATGATGATATTTGCTTAAAAGAATAATTCAGTAACAAGAGATAACAATAATAAATATATAGAGATCAAATGCTGACATACTTCACTAAATTGACATTAATTCCTTGAGAAGTCAGATAAACACCAACAAAATTGTAGTGGATGACATCAATGCCCACTGTTACAAATGGATTGACTAACTTGACAAAATAATCAACAAAGAAATGTCAGAGCTGATCTAAACCTCCAAATGGACTCAGTAGGTATCTCCAGCTTTCCACCTGACAACAGAACACTGATTCTGAAGAGTAACACACAGAACTTTCCAGAAAATAGACATGTACATGCTCACAAAGAGTGCTGGAATAAGTGCCCAAGAGTTGAAATTACCCCATGCATTGCACCAGACCATATTTTATGAAACTAGAAATTAGTTGCAGAGACTGCAGAAATAGATAAATTAAACAGTATATTCTTTAACAATTAATGAGTCACAACTGAAATTAAAGAAGAAATTAGACAGATCCTACACTCGAAGGTTAACACCAGTACTACATAGGAAAATCTATGAGACGCATTGAAAACAATCCTAAGAGGAAATTTTATGTTGATGAATTTCCACATCAGAAAAAAACAGAATAAGCTGAAATAAACAAATGGCATACATCATGGTCCTGAAACGGTAATGCAGAACACAGAGACAACAAGTGCAGCAACTGAATGAAACCCCAAACCCACCTACGTATAACAAAACAGCTGCACTGAAATTAAACTTGAATAGCCAGTGTTGCCCTCCTGTGGCAATCTGGCTCTTGGGCCAACACAGAACTCTGTTAGCCACTAAGGCATGTGTGTCCTAGGTCATCACCCCCGACCTAGAAGAACAAGAGCAGTCAAAACTGAAAGCTAGCAGGAGAAAGGAAATTGTGAAGATGAGAGGAGAAACTAGTGAAATCAATACCAGATCAAAGAAACAAAATTAATTAATCAAAGAGTTGGTCTTTCCTCAACACAAGTCACACTTATCCTTCTTTATTTCAGGACGGTACTCCATTCTGAATAAATACTGCATTTCCTTTATTCAAGGTCTATCAATGGAGGTTCTGAAGCAAGTTGCATCTAAGATTTAACTATTAGGAGCTGTGCTTCTGTAAGTACCAGTAGGCAAGTAACACTGAAGAATACTTTGAAACCATACTGTTAAGTGAAATAAATCAGGCACATCAGTTTAAAAGGTTACATGGTTCTCATATCAAACGTGCAAAATAAAAAGAAAAATGCAATAAAAGATATATGATAGGGAAAAGAAAAAAATAGTTGTTCTTTTTTAAAGGGGAAAGGAATCCACACATGGAGGGAAGGTGAAGAAAGGGAAGAGAGGAATAGGAGATAAAAAAGAATTAAAGTATGTTATGTATATGTACCACTCCCTCAGAAGAAATGTAAGCATATAATGCAAAGATGAATTTAAAAAAGCACACAGATTTAGTCCTTGAAAATAAGCAAAATCAACCCAAATCCACTCAATTAGAAATGAAAATGTGAAATGACAACAGAATCTTCTGAAATCTAAAAGGTCATTGATTACAACTTCAATCAATTCTACTCTGTCAAAACGGAAGATCCCTTTTTTTCTGTACTATGCTACATATATATAGTGATCTCTGTGCACATATGTTTATAGGAGCCCAATTTGTAATAGCCAAATCTTGGAAACAATGAAAATGCCCATCATGTGAACAACTGTTGAAAAAGATGTGGTATTTTATACAATGGAATATTACTCAGCTATAAAGAAAGATAAACTAGAGTACTTCACATATAAATGGATGCATCTTAAAGATATACTCAAAATTGAATTAAACCAGACCTACATGTATAAATACATATAGTCTCCCTAATGTAAAAACTCAAAAGAAGAAATAAAAATGGAAAAATGGAAAGGCATAGCACTGCTGAATGGAAATGAAGGACTGAAGGGTTAAACAATGAAGTGACTGCAAACAGAAAACATAACGAGCATACCAGGAGCAAAACCTTGCACAGAATGAATTAGATAATGGTCCTAATAACCTCCAAATAGTTTATCACACTGAGGATAGCAATGTGTAACAGTGAAACTATGCTTGAAATGTCTGTTATTCTGGAATTTAGAATGTGTGGTGCTTCTAATGTAATTTCATTTACTGCTATACTCTCTCTCTCAAATAAAGGTTTGCTTTACAGTAAAACAAAAATGGTATTAAATGACAGTAAGAGACTAGGAAAAATACCGCAGGATGGACAGGCTACAATTTTATGTATGCTTAGATTTCTAAATTTCTGTGTAAAACTGTATAACAACTTTTATCACATTCTATAGAGATTTATTAGAGTAGCAATGATTGATACATAATACCAATTCCAACTTAAGTCTAAGATGTTTAATACTCAGAAAGACAATGATGCTAAGCTCAAGTACTTGTGTTATAGAAAAATAGTATCACTAAGTTTTTCTTCTGGAGAGTTAATAAAATTAGAGAAAAAGAAAGGACACAAAGATAGACAATATTTTGGCCCTAGCCCTTCAAGGTCAGTGAAGACTCAGGACATAAGAGAACCTGTGCTATAATATGCTATAACTCAGTGGTTTCCTAAATTTTCTGTACAAGGAAATTATGAGGCCACAGAGAAAAGGGACTGACAATGTATAGTGTGCCTAAGAAGAGTCTCCTACAGAGAAGCTTTCTCTCAGGCTTTCACAGAGAGCAAACTGGATAAGCAATGGTCGTGACTCATCCAGACAGCTGACACTGACAACAGTTCTACAAAGCACTGTACATGGTTTCAAAGTAAATCCTGAGGGGATCTGACTGACCTTGGGAGATACAAAAGTTACATGTTTTGTTATGTAGGTCTTGTTTTAACTTACCCTTAACCACCGAGCAGAAAAGTTTAACCATGAGGCATAAAATTTAAAGCTAGATTAGTATGCTGAGCTGTAAAAGGCTTAAATCAACAGCTTCTAACATTGCCAGTTTTGCCAGTAACCCACTGTGATTATGGAACATTGGATTATGTATACAACTACTTTCCCTTAGTTCAATGAGAAGAAGTGTTTTGTACCAATAATAACTAGAACAATTATCCCATCTACACCCAGTGTTCTGTATAACTATTGCAAAGACAACAATGTGCATTGTATCAAATATCGGGAATGTACTACTAACATGTTTTGAAATTGTCACATTGTTATTTCTTATTAAAGGTCATTTTTAAAAAGAAAAAAAAGAAAGGAAGTGTTTATCTCAAATTTCATAGAGATTTCAGCCATATTCAGCTGGCTCCAAGGCACAGTGGTACATGGCAGAGGGAAGCAGCTCATGGAAGCAGAAAACAGCAATGAATACAGTGAGGAGCAGCAGCTGAGGCAGCTAGCCAGCCTCTCTCCCTTGCTTACATTTGTATGCAGATTACCTGTGTCCCAGGGCAACACTCACACCTGTAATTCCAGCATCAGATAAAAAATTAGTCATAAACTCTAGATGATACCCCATGATTGCATGAGGCTTTGAGGTGACAACTAGACATAAACCATAAAGGATAAATTTATGTCATCTGTAGAAACATGGTTATGCCTTTGAGATTATAGTATTATGTAAATTAAATCAGACACATAAGCTTACATACTACCTTGTTTCTCTTTTATGAGATACCCTTGATATGGACAAAGTGAAAAATAAGAAAAACAACAGGAAAAAATGTTATTGCATTCCAGCATGGCCAGTATAGGTAGAAGCATACCTTGGTTTGGTAACTCTGTGCTATGTGTCTTACTTGCTTTACGTACCGTCGATATGACTCTTAATGTTTGTTATGATGAAAAAAATAATGAAGACTTATAAAAGGGATAAGTCTGATTCTGGAAAAAATAGGAAGTGAGGCTAAGTGAAAACCAAGAATTAAGATATGTTATTACATACACTAATTCCCCACGGGGAATTACTGCAAAAAATGTACTAATAAAAAGAAACATTTAAATTCAGTTATCAAGAATGCCATGAGTAATACTAGCCATGCTGAATACATATATCAGGACTTATCCAATTATAATATAGAAGCTTTTCATTCTAAATTGCTACCTGGATGGCCAGGGAGATAGCTCAGTGGCATAAGCTCCTGCCTGGCATGGACAATGTTCTGAAAATTCAATTCCCAGTACCAAAGAACAAATTGCTACCTGGGATAGGAGCAAAATAAGAAAACCAAGTTATCATCTATGCTTCTGTGAAATAGCAGTGACCTGGCATGCAGCTCACTGGGTCTTTCTCTTATTCCAACAAAATAATGTGCTGAGTTTGTGTCCGCAATGACAAAAAACAGTGAGAGAAAAAAGGAGCTCACTGTTATTATGATAAAGCTGTTACACTCCTCGGAGGTGAATTGAAATTGTGAGGCTAAGTGCAAAGGAGAGGTGGGGTGTGGCCCTGGCTCCTGGGTGGCCTCGCCCTTGCCTGTCAGTGATCATCATTGTGCACAATTTAAGGTGCCAGACATTTCCATCTCCAGGTGCAATTTCCAAGCTCAGTATTAGCCGCATTTACTATTTTATATGTGTCAGTGCAACCTGTTGGAAGAACATGGTCAGAGTGCAACAGTCCAATTAGAATGATCCTTCAGTATCTCCAAGTGCATTCATCAGTCTAACAAAGATAGTTCGTCTTAAAGAATTTGTATCACATATACGGAACATGTACTTCTCTTTGAACACAATAATCAGCATCTAAGGACCTTGCTGCATAGTTTTCACAAGCATCTTACACTCTCCACTTATTTTAGCTCAATCAACTTATTAATTTTGGACAGCTTAATGTTTCATAAAAATTAACCTGAGATACTCAAACATAACCTTGAATGTTCTCTAATTTCTCATTTTTCAGTTTCAGGCAATTATCAAATTCCTTAATTTCAACTTCTAAATATAATTTAACTTATATTCATTGCTCCAACATTTACTGTAATATCATTTTTCACATGAATTACTACACATCTGATTACTAATATCGGGTCTATGTAACTCATTCCACACTTTGGTTTTTCTTCAGATCGTATAAAATTTTCACCTTTTACTAACTCATTCCAACAAAACTAAAAGCTTCTTACTTTATAGGATCAAGTCTTTATGATGAAGTTCAAAACGTATAGATTAGCAACAAAAGCTAGTTCACAAATTTGTTTTCCTCATTTTATATTGATACTCACTAAACCTTTACATTTTTATTTCTGCGCTAACACATATGTGATTTTTTTTATGCAGAAATCTTTAACTTACTTTTTAACTAAGTACACGTTTTTACAACATTATTAAATTTTGGACGCCACAATGTCAAGGATCAGGTTCACCCTTGTAATTGCTTTTCTGTCAGCGCTGACCAGAATTGTTTTGAATAAATTAATGAATGAACCTTGCCATAATCTTCCACGAAAAAAGTTTCTTCACGGAATTAGTACCAATATCTTGTAGAAATATTTGATTATATCTTCACCATAATTTAGAACATCATGCTTGCTTTTCCACATTCATGACTAGCTTTTGAAACCAGTAAGTATGGTGTACTCATGAAAATTCATTTTAAAAATGAAGAAGAAAGATAAGCAGGATTTATTTATTGATTGATTGATATATGTATTTGCCACAGGTTCTCACTGTGCCACTCAGACTCCCCAGTGTGCCACCATCCCTGGACTCTCTTGCCAGCTCAGTGCATCCTGGGGGTGAGGGCTACACCATACGTGGGACCGGGGGACCAAAGTTGGTTCCTGTGGTTGCCCAAGTAGGCACTTAGTCCACTGAGCTATCTCACCAACCCAGCAGGATCTATTTTTACATTGGCATTTAGAATAGATGCCACAGAAACACTGTTTGCCAATATTAATAATGTTTAAATGTTTAATCTCTAAAATTTTAATTGTTTGGCTTACATTTGGGGATCTTCTGAGTGTTATTTCTTCATAAGAAAAGTTCTTCACTTACAATTTAGAGTCTTCAAAATGCTTCAAACAGACTCCCTCAGGGTTTATAGTGCTTCTTAAACATTGCCTTTTGATTGTTCAGAAGAAAGGCCAGGCACAAGTGACTTTACAAAATCTACCTCAACTGCTCTTACTGAATACTAAAGCTTGCTGTCTAGTGAGCTAGGAGAGCCAACCAAGATGAGATTGTGACAGAAAATGTCACATCAGGACAGCCACTCTCCTTTCTAAAGCTGGGCAATTGCATGCGTTCCTAGCTAGTGAAGAAGCAAAGCTTCTTCATGATTGACAGGCCAGATTGCTGTATACTGGGTGGTGAATTCACAAATATGGACGTGTTTTACTCAAAACAATGTAACTTATTATGTATTCTTATTCAAACAGTGCAAAGAAGAAACTTAATTCTCAGTAAAAGCTGAACAGCTTTCTTGTGAGGTAAATAATAGAGTAAGAAGCTAGACCCACCTGACGCTGAAGCTCATGCCTGTCCTTTTATTTTTTTTTCTCAGTTTCACATCTTTCTTTCTAAAACTGCACTGTGAATTGCTTTATTGTTGCAGTAAAAGAGGTCAAGGCCATATTTTCTTCTGTTTAAAGGCCAAGTATGTTAAGAAAAAAACAAATAAAGGCTATAGCTTCCTTCACTGTAGCACCCAGTACTATCTAGATAATCAGTGATGGATGACGTGGCATTCCTACTTCCATCAGATTCTGCATTAGCACACAAATGTGAAGTTCCCCAGACCTCCTGCTGCCTGCCCAAGCTCTCACCTCCTGCAGAGGTGACCTCAGACAAATTTCAAAGATTAATGATCTCCCTCCTTTTGGCTCTTTTCCTCTCCTCATGTAATAGGGCTCATTTGCAAGACTGGCGGTGGGACCGCTAATGTCTACATGGTTTCTAAGTTGTCAGCGGGTTGGAAATCAGGGAGCTAATGTGGAGAGTCCAACTGCAAAGTATTTTATTTTTTTTAATGTCTCCATCTGAAGATTACGTGCTGAATTTTCTCAACACAGCACATATTCTTCACTTGTTTATTTTCTCCAAAACCATCACCTTTGTATTGCTCTTCCTGATTTGATGAACACGTTTGATAAATGTGTACGTGGATTTGAAAATTCTCTCTTACTTGCTTAATTAATATCCTCGCACTAAATGAAACTAACATCTGCCCTATTTCTGTATCATTTAAAAATGTCAAAAAAGCTGAATGTCCTGAATGGCCACAAGCTACTGAAGTCTTGTACAATGACTGTAATTGTTACTGTGCAAATGAGGTAAGATACATCTTCCATAAGTACAAAAATAGCGCAAGTAGCTAAAATATCAGCATGATTTTAGAAGAGCTCAATGATTTAAGCACAAACAACAACACCAATTTTATTTTTTCATTTTTAAAGAAAATATTAAAAAATTAAAAACTATATAGAATTTCACTAAACAAAATAGTAAGAATTCAACAATGGTTGTTGTAGTGCACACTACTAACTTCAGATTAGTTGTTGAGATTGCCAGATGTAAACATGCAAAGTTGATCCAAAAAGTTACAAAAGGTTAAATAGGAGAGAGAGAGAAAAAAAAAAAAGTAAGCATTAAGGGCTCCCTTCAATAGATCAGCAGAAATCAGTAGCATTGTAACTATCCAAGCTATCTTATGTATAGACATATGCATTTCTTTTCCCTTCCTTCTTTCTTTCTTTCTTCTCTCCTTTCCCCCATACTGGTTTCTCCTTCCCTTTCTCAGCATGCATTGTGCCTGAGCCTTAAGTTGCAGGAAGCCTTAATGCATCATCAGGAATTTCAAACCAGCAAGCAAAGAAGTCGCTATACAAAAATCAAGTAAAATGTATGATTGCAAGGGAAGTTTCAGTAGGAAATTAAGGTAGGAGACTTAGCCATTAAATAAGCTTCTAACCAAATAGTCTGCCTTAACTAAATTCTCTCCTAGGAAAAAGTTCCTTTTGAAATGGCGTGGCTTTAATTTCCAGACCTGTGGAGGCAGAGTTGAGTGCCATCAGTGAGAGAAACTTCACCTTCCACTCCGCACAGTGTGTCTGTCATTTCCCTTAACAAACACTGAATAGAGCTGATGATTATGTATTTGCAGTAGGGAAGGAGGTGAGAGCAGTTAATTAGACTGCTGAGGCCACCTGTAGGTTTTGGTCACACCAGAAGTCACAGAACGTCAACACTATGAAAATGCCTGGTCTCCTGGTAGAGAGTGAAAACATTACATCCCTTAGCAAAATCCCTCAAGTAAAAGCATCTCACCAGTTATGCATAAGAGCACATAATTACATCCGTATTTCTATTTTGTAGGTACTTTTCCTCAAATATATGACCATTTTCATCTAAGTCATGAGAGATTACTAAAAACGGGAAGAGGAAGAAAACTGGTATGACCCTGCTCCTGCTCTACTCAAAAGTATTGTCTCCTAGAAGTGGTCATAGTGATCTCAGCCTAAACCTTGACATTTTTCTTTGAAACGCAAAACTAAAATAACTATTGATCCGCATCTTTTTATGAATGCAATCAAATTCCTTAAGGTATCATACACTGCCTTGTTTACTAGAACTATTCTAGATAGCTTTCAAAACTCCTTAGGTGGCCATATGTAGTGGGTGATGCAAACCTATAATCCCAGCATGGAGGGAGCTGAGGCAGGAAGACTGCCATGAGTTTGAGGACAATCTGGGCTACATAGAAAGTTTAAGTCCAGCCTGAAATGCCTAGTGATTCCCTGTCTCACAACAAACACACGAAAATACTCCTTATGCAATAAGTAGACACCAGTCTGTGTTCAGTCATCCTACACTGTGCCTTCCTCTGCATTTCCAAAACGTGAGGAGCTCTTCCAGATGCACTCACTGAATTTCATTGCATTCTTATCTCTAC
The DNA here is from genome assembly GCA_004027025.1 of Myocastor coypus. NCBI lineage: Eukaryota > Metazoa > Chordata > Mammalia > Rodentia > Myocastoridae > Myocastor > Myocastor coypus. Next base: position 49,268 of record PVJA010001333.1, read on the forward strand.
AAGCTGTAATTAGCACACCTAGTCCACAAAAGCTGGACTACTTACTCAAGAGATAAAGGCACAAGACAGAAGCTTTCTGAACATGCTTTGGAGCCATTCCTCTTATTTGCAGTAAAGCTAAAAGAAAACAAAAAAATCTTATGCATCTCCTCATAAAGAGGTGTCAGTCAGCTCTGAAAGAATAGGAGGAAACTCACTGCCTTGTGTTTTGTACTTTGGGTTTAGTCAATAGAAAACTTCCTCAACATTTTTAAAAAGCAATGCATACCTAAATTTCTTCATGCAATAAAACTGTATAGTTGACCAGCAAATCAATCTATTAAGTGTTATGTCATGTCATGTTATGATTATTTTGCATATTATATCACCAAAATACAAAAATAATTTTCTTTATGTTATAATTCATTTTGTTTCACAAATTATATTTTGAGTCCAAATTCTGACTGTTCCATTCACAAGTAATATGACTTGAGGAAAATTCTTTATCAGTGCTAACGCTGACAATGATGTAATTTGTAGATTGGAGAACTGATTTAACCTCTAAGCAATATTGTGGAAATTAAACAATACTAGTTTTCTAAGGTTTCTAGCCCTTTAATCCTAAAAATAATAGAAAAATATTTCCTAATCATTGAATGTTTAATATACACAATACATAGGATTTTACGCAGTACTGCATAAATTAGAAATTTAATAAATCACTTAAACCTATAATTTTACATTTGCACACAGATAGTTAATTATAAAGTAGAAGGGATTCATTTTTTTTTCAAACCACTCAGGAATACTTATATGGAATTCTATTGCTTTACTTCTGTACTTGGAGATACTTTTCAAGCTGAGATAAGAATTCTCTCTTTAAGATAAGGACCCTTGGTAAATAATTTAAGAGAAATACTTTCCAGCAATTATTATGTTGTTACTATAAATAGCTCTGTGCAAAGAGTTCTTGCCATCCTCATTTCACAGGTCCCACAGGCTAACTGAAGCTCAGAGCCACACCTTCCAGTGTCTCACAGCCACCAGGTGAAAGACATAGGCCACACACTTGTGTCTTTTCATTCTAAAGCCTTATCAGTTTTGGATATTTTTTGTGAAAACTGGACACTAATGTAGGCTGTCTTTTCTCTTCAATATCACATATTTCAGAAATAAACTTCAGTTGAGCTAAGGTATGTGGCTTCCCATTACAGTACTCTGCTCATTAATCAGTGTCCAGAGTCAAGGAAAATGAGATTTTTAACCCAGACCACACTTTTTCTCACCAGAAGAACAGGGCTGCCATCTATCAGCAACAAAGGAGTTCGCAGCTTTCCTAATTGTAACAACACAGTAGAAAAGGAAATACTTGTCACTGTTTCTGAAATGTTGAAACTTTCAACATACAACCCTAGTATGAAATCGCAAAAGAATCAGACCTAAAGGACACCTACCTAACCCAAACCCCACAGAGAATATTTTGAATGCAAGAACGCTTGAGTTCTGTAGCACAATGGCAAACAGTTCAATATTTAAGCATCTCGCAGTGTGCACGGAAATGGTGGCCTACCAAATGCTAGGACAGGACACATGGCTGTGGAGGGCTAAAGTACTCGCAAACAAAGTGGGGGAGGCCACAGAGACTTCAGCCAACTGTCTTACCTTTATGAAGATGTAGAACACACCTTTCTTCTTCACTTTATGTTGCAGTCTATCCCTCCAGAAACCCAACATGGACAGAATAGGCGTGGTGTAATATAAAGATAGACTAAGATGTGCTGCCTTCGACTGCTGCCCTCCAAGACTCAGTGATCTCCTGGGACAACAAGACCAACAGGAATAAAAGCACAGTGAGAGCCAAGGTAATTTATGAATAAATAACTAAGCAGGAACAAAAGCAGATAAGTAAAGTCTGAGCTTCACGATTTCAAACCCCCACCTCTTCTAACGTCCTGTCATCCAAATTATCTATATAATTATACAGTGAGATGCACGAGACCATGGAACGTTTAAAACCCTGGGGAGAGCTAATTAAGTCTATACATCAGAGTCTCATTCTTATATCATTTCCACTTGATTTTCAGAGACATTCCAAAGTCTGATCACTCAGTACTGATTGCTAGGACCTGCTCATGCTCACAGTCTGTCTGATAATGCGATGTGCTTAAGGACATTTTTCGTTTCAGAGCAATGATCTTTCTGATATAGGATGGTGATCTTATAGGCAAGTGTCTGCTGAATCATTTCACCCCTTCTCCTTTGGGTCCGGCCTTTGCCAAGCCAGCTAAAGTAGATGGATGCCCGGTTCTGCAGTTCTGTACCCAGGAGAGCATCCATTGCAGTCTCCCTGCCCAGATCGTCTTCCTGCTACCACTGTTAAAGCCCTGAACTGTCTCCGATACATCACTTGGGTCTGTCATGTTTCTGTCTTTCCAAGTGGGTGCTCAAGATCTATTCCTATGTCTTTTCATCTTTTCATCTACCAGTTTTGCTTTCCCTAGGCTCTCCTTCATTCTCCATTAGCACAGGGGTAAAATTACTCTTGACATTTTCTACTAAAACTTTTTATAAGAAGACAGTAGCCTTGGAGAATGACTAAATTTTTATGTGAAGTCAGCAAAATAAGACTGAGGGAGAACTGGTGTGCTAACGTAGATTCAAGAGACCATGGGCCCGAAGGAGACAGAAGCAGTAAGATCAATGAGTGTGAAGAGCCAGGAGGCCAGAGAACACGCTGAAGCCATCAGCGGCACACAAGTCAGGCTCAGCCTGACTAGCCGTAGTGATCTGGCCAAGTAAGTGTTAGGTCCAGGGAGAGGCCAGGTGGTACACTGTCTCTGACGTGTAATCATTTTCTTACTATACTTTTCATTAAAAAATGAAACTTTGTCCTTGATGTAATTCAAGAAAAGTTACACCAAAGTTATTTTGTGAAGCTTTCCTTTGAAATATGAGACCAGAGGGGAGCTGGGAAGATAGCTCCGTGGTGTGGTAGTAGTGCCTGTCTGGCAAGTGCAAGGTCATAAGTTCAAACCCTGGTCCCACAAAAAAAATAAAATAAAATAAGATAAAATAAAATAGAGAAATATGAGACCAGATTAGGTACATGTCACATAATGGAGCTATGCAAAGTCACTACATTCCTGAATATTCAGGTTTCCTGGACCAAATTTTAAATAAAAATATTGAACATGGTTCAGTTGAAAATATGTGGGCATTATAGATCCTTGGGAAACTTGCAGAAGCTGTGTAACTCATTGCATTAATTCAGGTTTCTTGTAGTTTAGGTCATTCAGTGCAAGTAGGAAAATACAAAGAAGGGAGAGGCAAAGGGCGGCTGTGCCCTTTGCCTGTTCATGACGTAGGGCTGCACCGTGCACCTGAGTGGACTTGGTGAACAGCAAGCCTTCATCTGAACACCAATCCCTGGAAGCACAGATAGGCAGACTCTGAACTAGAAAACCTGGCCATGAAGTTAAGGGACCAGGGGTCGGGAGCTCAGCAAAATGCCAAAAATGGAGGAGTATGCGCCACTCGCCGCACCTGAGAAAAAACACTGCAATGAAAGCTTATGGGAAATTCTTCACTATGATGAAACTTCTTAATTTTCTAACACAGGAGCAGAGCTTTCATGTTGCATAGTTGCAAGCTAAACAAGATAAATTGTGCTGCAATTTCTGAAAAATTTCCAGGAAAGGCACTTATGTCTTGCTAATTTATTTACAGAATTTGTAATCTACAGAAAACCAGAGCACACAGTGGAAAAGGAAAAGCTCTAGCATGTCACCCCTCAAGTAGCTGTAATTAAATGGCTGCATTAATAGTGGACTACCTAGTACGTGGTTGTGTGCCTTGAGTCCCAAAGAATAAAGAAAATGTGACAGAGCAGGAAAAGGAGAGTGGGTTTCAATCCCGCACTTTCTTATCTTTATGTGTTCTCGTTAGATGTATGATAAAATGTTTAGAGGCAAAATGTCAGAGTGCCTGAAACTTACTACAAACAACAATAACCAACAAGGAAATACTTTTACATTTCTCTGACTTCTGAAACTTTCGTGAGGCTTTTGTTCTAAAACACCTATTCAAAATTGCACAATAAGTTTCAGAGACAGTGGTTATACAGTATCTTTCTCCAGAGAACAGAGAATTGCTTGCTCCTAGTAATATTTTAAAATACTTGCATTTCTAAATTTAAAATGTATGTTTGTGTTTAAAATATAGCAGTTTAAACAAAAAAATATAGGTCTAGCCAAATAGCTCAGCAGATTAAAGTGCCTACAAACAGGCACAGGGGCTGGGAATTTGATCCCCAGGCCTGTTGTGCGAGCCCTGCTCCCAGGGCATACTGAGACAGCAGTTGAGACTGGGAGTGGTGGTATGAGCCTATAATCCTAGCTCATGGGAGTCTGTAAACGGGCAGATCACTACGAGTCCCATTTAGTAGTGAGACCCTGAACACTCTATAGACCCTTTACTAAAATTCCTAAATAAATAAATAAATGTTAAACCAAAAATTTATGATTTTAGGTATTTAATGCTATAATTGGTGGATATGTACATGTTCACTGCACTGTCCTTTTAAACTCCATTTATATTTTAATATTTATGCTGATACTTTGAAATAAATGCAAAAGCAATGTTTTTAAAGAGTACTTGGAATTTATACATAAATTAATGTTAACATTTTGGGGAGATTAAGTTCTGATTCAGGCCATCATATTTGGTCCACTTTCATCTTCTTTTGGGCTTTCCATGATGCATGCATGCCCAAATCACCCTTAAGTTGTGCTTATTACCTCCAGTTTTGTTAAGAGCTGAAATAGGATTTTCTTTCTCTGTGACCTTTCTGTTCTCAATGGTGCTTCAAGGCAGCGCTTCATAAAAAGCCTCCCACTGTTATTTAAACTAATTTTTATGTTGCCCTAAATTAAATCCATTATTTCTAGTCTGTTGGTTTTCCAACTTGAATCAGCACCCTTAAGATTTCCATCTGGCATCTGTGTAAAACCAGTACTAAATTTGCCTTTTTGCTGTCTCTGTCAGAACCTCCTCAGGCACTTCAGAGACTCCCTTCCTAAACCTGTTAGCACTGATCTCTGCCTGCCAGAGACACCTTGGCTATCCTACCCCAGGCCCTGAGCCTGTGCAATACTCACCTCTCCCTTCATGGACTAGAGGCTTTGTCAAAGTAGTCATTCCAGTTTTAACTCAGGTGTTTTCTTATTTTCTCTAGCAAAACATGTAATATACAGATGGACCTTCAGTCTCATAAGGACCAGGACTGGAAAGAGACTGCCAAGAAAGACTAAAAGTTAATTCCCAAGGAATACATGAGAAGTCTCTAAGACAGCAAAATATAGAGAGCAGAAGAGACAGTCAATTAAATCCTGGATGGGGAGACAATGGAATCACTCTATCAGTGGTCCTAAGATACACCATACATCTTACTCCAAAATGAGAAAAATGTACTGAATAGAACCTATAATTGATTTCAGGCTGATTGACTGACTGATTGACTGACTGATTTAATTTAGTAGATGGTCTCATTACACAGCTCAGATTCACAGTGATCCTCCTGTCTTAGATTCCCCAGTGCTGGGATCACAAGCGTGCGCCATCACACCCAGTTTCAGTGGACAGCTCGGTGGCTGGGGCAGGCACAGAATAAGGTACCGGATAAAAAACCCAAATCCTGGTGCTTGCCAGGCAGGTGCTTAGACTGCTTAGCTATCTCTGCAGCCCGATTCCAGTTTAATTTAGAAATAACTTTTATTTATCTTTATGCTCTATCATCCAGTTGTAAAGACTTAGAAACTAAACATAGAATAAAATAAAGGTTACTCATCAGAACATTAGTCAAAATTACTTACTTTTAATTTATTGATGTTTAATCTTCTAATTTGTATCGGGGGAAGATAGGTATGAACAGCTTTATTAACAAATTTGCTCATACAATGCAGTGAGTTTTATAAGCTGATATAGTGACATAATATGTTGTGGTGACTTTTCCATTTTTAAATACCTTTTAACGATTTCATCTATATGAATGTGATGGTGCCTTGTCATCAAATTTGATGGCATACTTTTATTTGAGATTTTAAAGCAATATGATGGAACATCTTCATGGATGTGCAATACTACCTCTCCCTTCATGGACTAGAGGCTTTGTCAAAGTAGTCATTCCAGTTTCAACTCAGGTGTTTTCTTATTTTCTCTAGCAAAACATGTAATATACATTTTCTTTCTGGAAATATCTTTCCTTTAAGAAACAATGCTTTAGTAATTCCATTTGGTCTTCGAAAGCAGACCAAATGGAATTTATATGATTTTAAGTAGCATTTTCTCTTCAAAATTTTAAAACAAGATATTAAGTTCATTACAGTAGAGCTACAATTTTTATTAGGAAAAAATTTTCTACTATGTCTGAAAATTATCTGAGGTTTTTGATCTAGAACACCTGTTCAGAGTTGCTAATATACTAAGCATTTTTTAACGACTGTATTTTTATCTTTTTCCAAAGCAAAGAGGAGAGTTTCTTGTTATTTATTTGTTTGTATTGGTATTTTTCCTATGAAGTGTAATAAAAATTATTTGTTTCAAGGTCAATTTTTAGCACACTTGCTTTTAAAGCATATCATAAAAGTTTTGTCTTTCCAGCTTTCCCATTCCTCAGCTGTAATGCAGCATCTGCTTGGAGTTGAAATACAGGAAGATAGTTGATTGTAAATTCTGAGCAACAAAGTCCTTTTTTAAAAATAAAAATTTTCTTCCCATTTCTGTCAGGATCCAAGGAGGAGTATATAGCAAATCCTCAGAGCCTTCACACGTACGTTCATGTGGAGAGTAAATGGCATCCCTGACATCCTAGGTTTGGTGAAAACAGTGAAAAGAAAAGAACAAAATAGAAAGAGATGTTGGAGGAGAAAAGAGCAAGGAAAGTGGAGGGAGAAAGCAAGAAAAGGAAAAAGATAGGAAATTCAGAAAAGAAGAAAAATCTAGCAGTCAAGAGGAAAGAAAGAAAGAGAAGAGAAGAAAAGAGAAGAGAAGAGAAGAGAAGAGAAGAGGCACAAGGTAGAAAATAATGGTCAGAATGAATAGGAGGTTTTTAAGAAAAAATTCATTAAGGCTATTTTTTGATGTATAAGAAACAAATCACTAGCCTTGGAAAAATATTCATTTGTATTGATTTCAGACATCATGCTATTACTCAACAAGTAAAATACTTCCTGTTGACAATGAATTGCCCAGGAATAAATATATGGACATTGTGTGTTAGAAAATATTTTCCTAAGTGTTCTATGGGGTATTTTTCAGGTTCTACAAAGTTACAAAACAAAAGCTAACATAGGTAGCACACTCCCAATTCACTTTTAAAAAAATAGTCTACAAACTCAGTTTTAAACAATTACATATTTTAAGCATATATGATTCCTTCCACACACTGTGGAGATGCTCTTTGTTTCTAACATTCCTTTACAGGAATAAAGCTGTCCTTGAATGATCTATTTTTCCTACATCAAACTGTTATCTTCCTTCCTGTCACGGTGATTCTGACTAGAAAACCCTTGGTGCGCGTGCTCCCCATTTTCCTCTTCCTCCTCCTTCTCCTGCTTCCCTTTGGCCCCTGTTTCCATATGTTTGTGTGTTTCTGTCCGCCTCTCTTTTTCCCTCTCTATCTAACTGTTGATTAAAATTATGCACAATCTTAAATGCTCCAAAATCTATAGTTTTGAGTGCAGACAGAATGAATGTTGTAAGGGATAAAATCCACATCAAAATCAAAAAAGAAATGAAGACAAGGATTTCCTTTACATTAGGCATGATAAGGAGAATAAACATCTGGGAATAAATATAAACGAGAATATAAAAAAATCTCTACTCTAAAATACACAAATTATAATAGGATAAATTGAAACAGACACAAGTATGTATAGAAACATTCCATGTTTATGAATTAGAAATATGAATATCAAAATGTCCATTACACACAAAGAAATCTTCAGCTCCAGTTCAAGCCTTATCATAACACCAAGTACATTCTTTGCAGGAAAATATGTCTTAAAATTGGTTTGAACCAAAGAATACCCTGGAGAGTTGAAGCAATAGTGAGCGGAAACAACAGCGCTAAATGCATCTCAGTATCCAATTTCAAGTTATACTGCAGAGCTATGGTAACTAGAAGAGCCTTGTATGACATAAGAACAGTGATGCCCACAGTGGATGAGAACAGAAGAACCCAAAATAAATCCACTCATGTAAAGCTAACTGCCTTTTGGTAAAGTTATCAGTAACACAGAATGAGAAAATAGTAGTCTCCTTATCAAATGATGTAGAGAAGACTGAATATTCACATACAGAGAGGTAACCCTCAGGTATTTATCTCCCTGCATACACAAGGCTCAAAGCAAAATAAAGAAAAAGGTAAGGGTTCTACCTATAAAACTGGTAGAAGAGGGGCTGGGAAGAGAGATTGGTGGTCTAAGCACCTGCCCTGCGAGCCCAAGGACCTGGGTTTCATCCCCAGTGTCACATGCCGTGCTGGCCCCTGAACCCCTAGCACACTGCTGTTCCACTTGTGAATATCATGCTTTACAGGGTCCTCAAAAGTTAGAAAAACAGAATTCCTATATTATCCAGCAATCCCATGGCTGTGTACATGCCCAAGGAAATTAAGATCAGAAGGTGAAGGCCACATTTGCACCAGCACATCTATTGCACCAAGTTTCACGTTAGCTAAGAAAGGAAAATGAGCTGAGTGTCTGCCAGGGGCCAGCAGGTAAGGAGCATGTGATCCACCCACCCACCTGGTGCTATTGCACCATTGAAATCCTGTTGTCTGTGACAATGTGGACAAAGCTGGAGGAAGCGAGGTACAGAGAGACAAACGCTGTATGATCTTATGATGTGTGGAAATTTAAAAGTTGGTCTATGGTGGTGCGCCCCTATAATCCCAGCTCAGGAGGCCGTAAACAGGTGGAACACTATGAGTCTGATCTAGTAGTGTAGACCCTTCCCTAAAATTAAAAAAAGAAATGTTTGCTCTATTAGAAGTAAATAGAATGGCAGTTATCAGAGGCTGTGGTGGCTAAGAGGGAGGAAAAGATGGGAAACCGGTGATCAGCTTGATAGAGGAAAGCCCTGACCTGTTGTTCAGCACTGTTACTAGAGTCTGAGGTGATAACTTATGTTTCTGAAAACTGATGATTTGATGCTCTGTGCGATTACAATGAAAGTGGCATCTAATTGTGGAGTAATGTATTCAGCTGGATTTCATCATCCATAATGTATACATATATCTCAAAACATCATGCTGTATGTGATAAAAGTCTACAAAATTGTTTCTTTAAATATAGATGCATGTATACAAAGGTTCCTGTTTAGTAGATATACATTAGGAACAGTATAAGAAATGAATACAGAATCCAAAGAAGAATATTAGCAAAACTGTGCCTGGTTGTCATGGATACTATTGTTTTCTTGAATTATGCTGTAGGATATACTATATATAGTTCCTTAATGATATTTTATACACCATGATTTTATTTTAACATTTGTATAATGAAATTTATTAAATTCAGTTTCTAAATTCTGGCCTACTTATCAGCGTTCCTCAAAATTAGTTTAATAATATTTTGTGTAAAATGAAACGCAGCTCAGACTTCCTCTTTATGTGGCCCAAGTAGGGCTCTAGGAGGCTTCAGCATCCGAGGGACAAGGGAACCCTTTCTGCACACTTCTGTAGTCTCTTCAGAGTAGACAGCTCCTAGTGCACTGGGCAAGGGGGAAGGCAAGTAGGCAAGCAGTCCTGCAGGTGGGTTTAGATGGAAGTCCTTCCCCTACTGGATGGCTCCTTTGCTTAAGGACTCATATTCATTGTCCATCAGTGGTTTCTCTGTGTCACCCAAGATAGCACCAAAAGACCACCCAACTGGCCACACCCTCAGCTTTTACATGGCATGCCAACTCAGCTGCTACCACGCATGGGCCAGACACCACTCAGACTTGTGGAGCAAACACCACAAAGCAGGAGAGAAGCAGTTTGGGTATCAGAGTACAAGGGCTCAGAAGGTCCTGGGAGTAGTGAGTGGGCTGTGGAGAAATTCACATTAAATGCATTGTGCCTCGGACTGCCTAGATAACTCAGTGGTCTAAGCTCTTGCCAAGCAAGCACAAGGACCTGGGTTCGATCCTCAGTACCACATGCTGTGCTGGCCTCAGAACCCTGGGTACACTGTGCCAGTCCTGAAACTGGCTGTGGTAGGGAGGCTGCGACAGGAGCATTGCTATGAGTCTGAACTGTGTAGTGAGGCCTTGTGTCTGACAAATAAATAAATGTTGTGCCTTGTTTTCCTCAACTGTCAAAAGAAGTGACAGTAATGTCTTTCAAATTGATAGTAATGTCTTTCAAATTCACTAGTCATGTAAAATGCCTTACCAAGGGCACCTACATGCACAGGGCTCAAGTCCAGTAAACACTCATTTTAACTTAATAGCTCAGCCTAGGGAAGCATCACGTGTGCCACACATCTCACTCTGAAGACCAGGAAACTCATGCCCTCCAACCTGTAGATATGATGGTGCCCGGACCTACACTCGCTCTAGGACCTTGTCTTTGACATACTGAATGATAAAGGCAAAAGCTTCTGGAGTTCCTAAAGCCTCTGCCCAGGGGGAGCACGTGTCCCTCTCTCCGACATTCTGTTGGCTAGGATCTGTGAGTAGGCCACACCAAGTTGCCGGTGCCTGGGGATGTGGCCCACTGAACTTGCTAAAGAATTAAGTAAACACCTACGTACATGTGGCAGCCACAAGAGCCCGGCCCAGAGCGCATGCTCAATGAGCAGCAGGCGCGACTGACCATGGTACTCCGCTCTTCCCGGTAGCGCTCTCCGCCTCCATGATACACACAGACCTCGGCCTAAAACCCCAACAGCAACAAAGACACTAACCAGAGAAGCCTCAAATCATGCCCTTGTACTTTAGGAATTCTAAAAATAATTTTTCAAAGCTAGTGAAATGGGATATTCATAGATCCATTCTCTAAAATAGTTTCAGCATATTTTAAAATAAAGTCCTGCTGGTGACTGGGAGAGCTCCCGCAAGTTACCCATAGCCTTAGCCAGTGAGGCTTCCGGCTTCCAACATAGGCAGCAGCGCGCAGTCTTGAATTTAAGATCCCAGCGATTCTGATCACTGTGTTTGGCCCCTCGTCCCCAGGTGTGCAAGGTTAACTGGCATTGATCGTTGGCCCTACGCAGCGAATTCAGGAGTTTGGGGGTACCCCTGTGGGGTGCCCTTGCCCCGTCACCTTCAACAGAGCCAAAGCTTCCTTCCAAGAGCTTTCATTAATGAGCTGAGGTTTCCTTTTTGTATGTTTTGTTGCAAACTCATCTTAAAACTTCTTCCTGACAATTTTAAAGTTAATGGACTTCAAATTACTATTCAGCAAGGTGCGTGTGTGCATTTACAAATCACCAGGTAGCCACCAGTATCACTTATATTTGATTAATAAACTTATACTCCCAAACAAAACATGCAAGCAGACTAATTACATTGCTTGTTAGCTGGAGCTGGTAATTGTCTCCCCACCGAGAAGCTTGCTCCTTTTAATAATTCTCTTTCTTAGTAGAAAATAATTCCTTATGAAATAGTTTATCACTACATGACAGCTACAAATTGAGGCTTAAAACATCAGCCTCTCCCACTTGTGACCCTGAAGGACACAAAAGAACTTCCATAAAGCCTTTTCTGAACTCTTGATATTCATATCATGAATTTTTGTAAGTGCTTATGACAGGCATGCTATTTCCAACAGCTGTACTGAAGATATCAATTCAGACACTGCTCTTCGCCCTGTGAATAGGCTCACCCCTTTTCTTTCATTTAACAGCTTCCCTTACTTGTTAATAGTTTAACATGTTTTAGCTACCTGACAAGTTGAATTTCTAATGATATTTCATTTCCTCTCCTCTTGTTATGAACTGATTCAAATTGCAGAAGAATATTCTAGCAACATGAAAACTCACAGAAAGTGCATCCTTACTCTCCTTCATCCAAAAACCATGATCAGGTGCCTACTAGCCACACAGACACTGCTAGATAGACAGAGAAAAGCTAGGGAGACAGGACAGCAAGGCCATTCTACACAGCAGGAATCTTGCCAACGGTATTGTGACCCAAGGGTTGTGTTGCCTCAGTCTCTCAAAAGAAAGATCTCTGTCCTCGAGAGAGAAGGAGAAGGCGAGGCAGGGGCAGGAGGATGCAGAGGAGAGCTGTGGCCGCCATGCTGGCCCTGATCGGCAGTGCAAGCGCTGCTCTGGTTGCTGCTCTGGCCTCCCTGACAGTTCCCCTCCTTCACTATCCCTATTACGGATGAAGGCAAGCATCATTTGGTGCAGGGGGAAATCTGGGGCGCAGCAAGGCAGCAGAGATGTGGCATTGCTTGAGGACACAGCCGAACATCAGAAGGGCTGGAATAGCTCAGTGTGCAGCACCAGCCCTGAGCGCTTTCCCCACACCAGGGTGGTGTGATGAGGAAGCGCTCAGTGTCCTAAGCTCCCAGGGAGTGAAGCCTGTGGAAAGCAGAGGGGAGTGGGCACTGTCCTCTAACCTTTAGTGTAGAGCTTTGTTGCAGTTATAACCACAGCACCTACCAAAATTCTTATCCAAGAGAGATAATATGATTAAGACAGTTATAGTTTTGTGTTTATAGAACTACAGTTAGGAACAGTAATGATGGGTAATGACATTTAGCTGTTGGCGGTTTTGTAATGAATGGGTTTGCTTTTTTTTTTTTTTTGGCAGAACCGGGGTTCAAACTCATGACCTTGCACTTGCCAGGCAGACACTTGTGCCATGGGGCTCTCTCCCCAGCCTTGAGGTTGCATTTTAGATAGTAAGAGTAAATGTTATGTCTGTATAGCTAAGCAAATATTAAATTGGGAATTTGTATCTAAGTTACTTCCCCTAAGTTCTGTCTGATTACCTCTGCTTGATGTCCCTGTAGTTTTCCAGGTAGACTACTTCACTCTGGTTACCTGTTGCCCCCTCTCTCCACCAAGAGAGAAAGAGGTAGGATGCTCTCATAGATCTGGGTCTTGCAAAGTGTTTCAGCTTACCAGGTCCAGATCTACCAAGTTTGAACTTGTCCCATGGTGCACGGGCTGGGTCTGGATGCTGTGCTCAGCTCTGCATGCTGTAGCCCATAGAAGTGAACCCACTCTGCCCCTCTAGTGAGATGTTCTGGTCTGGATTAGCTGGGTGGTTTTGGCCCCTAGTCTGCTTGCAGGGACTTCATCCGGAGAGTTTCATCCCTGTCTGCCAGACTTGGGCTGGGCCTGGAGGATTCTGGTGGATGCAGCAAAGCAGAAGTTCTCATACACACATGCCAGGCCTGGGCTGGGGCTGGAGGTGTCCCAAGGGCAAGGCAGAAGGTCTCACTCACACACCAGGCCTAGGCCGGGGCTCTAGACTGCAATTCTAGTGTGTCTAATATTCACTGTCAGAAGGAAAACAGAAAAGAGTCTTCTGAACATTTTCTCTGAGCAGAGGCCTGTGGAGAAAGAAGAAGATGAGGATGGTGTCATGCCTGCAAGGCTCCTCACCGTCTCCCTATTGATTAAACAATGAGTCCTGTCCGTAGGAGCAGACAAATGGATATGAATGCCCTTCCATGCCTACAGATTTAAAATTTAAGTGCAACATAAAATGATACCCAATAATGTGTCTAAATATGTGTGAATGTCACAGAAATTTAATACTATTAAAATATTTCACAAAGACAAAGGATTTATTACTTCAGGAGGTAATGTAGCAGTAAATCAAACAACTCGCAGATCTCTAAACCTGGAGAATAAAAAATGCCTAATCCTGCTTAATGTAATCATTCTTAAAATAAGATTAGAGATGTTCATTTCTGGCTAATTCCTTTTATTTTAGATTATTTTATAGCAGTTTCATTGCTCACATTGAGAAAGTCAAGCAAATTGTTATGTAAATATAAACAAAATAATCACAAAAATGAGCAAGATTTGTCTTTAGCTAGATGAATATACAAATTAAAAGCAAACAGCAAAAAGAAATAAAAGCCATTTTAGCCAACCTTCAGATTAAAGAGTGTTAGTGACTTAGAACTCCAGTTCATGTTAATCTTGAAGGTAGATGTGACTTCTTTCAAGAAAGCCAGTAACCTAATTTCTAACAACATAAATCACTTTTGCCATTTGGATTTTTGTACATGGAAATTGTATGTATTTATAATATATATAATATGTGTGTATATATAATAATGAATATATATTTTATATATTATATACAATAATCAATATATATGAATATATATTCTTCTGTCTGGCTTTTTTCATTCATTTGCTTAGTTGTGCTTAGTTCAACATTATTGCTATAGCATTTCATTACGTGAGCACCATTCTCTATTTTGTATTGCTCTAGCCTAGAGCCAATTCCAATAGCGCAGTTACAGAAATTCTTGCACAAGGTGCATCCTTTGATAGGCACCTATACTACTGCATTGTTTTGAATAGCTCTTGGAGGACACAGAACCAGATTTCCTGGCTTACTCAACCTACAGATGTCTCTGTTTAGTGGACCCTGGGAGGACATCACCCAGATGGTCGCTCTTTGCTCTCAACAGCACATGAGCCTTTCTCTTCCCGTCAATCCCTGGCAATATGCAATGATGTCAGATTGTGTTTGCAACCACACTGCTGGGCTTGCGGAAGAGGCACTCTGTGACTTTAACCTGCATTTCCTGATGACAGGATGCAGACAGTTCATCTAAACGTTGCCCTGTGAGCAGGTGATACCTGTTAGCCTGTTAGAAATTAGGTCTCAGATCTCAGCCTAGATTTACCAAACCAGCATGTTTGCTTTAAAAGAAAGAAAGAAAGAAAGAAAGAAAGAAAGAAAGAAAGAAAGAAAGAAAGAAAGAAAGAAAGAAAGAAAGAAAGAAAGAAAGAAAGAAAGAAAGGGCACCTTCTGAGTACATGTTTAAGGAATAATTTTAAGTCCAGTTTCTTTAGGGAGATCTACAAGAGCGCACAGGTTTCTTCATCCTGGACAGCAAGAAAAAGCTACTCAAATGCAATCTTATGACTTTTCTTGAATCAAAGAATTAAATAATTGAAGTATCAGGCTAACCAAATTACCCAAAATTTGGACAAAGGTGCCCACTGGACATGTAGGTTTATCTGAGACAAGCAAAGCCAAAGGCATTCACCATAAAATACTAATGAACTGCTGGGTCCTGGAGCAGCTGGCGCACACCGCAAGGCCTGGGGCAAGTGGCCCCATCATCTCCTACGAACTACAGCACAATGGTGAGCAGAGAGGAGTGTGGGAGGCATCTTTGCACCTATAAGGCAAAAACTTTCGATAATTCACGGTTTGCTGTTGTGCTATTTTACACACTCTACAGCATATTGAAGAAATTCTCTTTTGCTCCTACGTTGTCAACTTGCTTTTGTTTTCACATTAATAATGGTTCATTACTGTGAAATTTATCGTTGCTTTATGTCTGAGATATTCTATCTAATTGTGATATAGTGAGTTGCAGTATTTCAAATGTTCAGTGATAACTATATTTTTGGACTGCACTCATGAAACTCTGTTACCATTTTTATGTGTCCTTACAACTATTAATGAGAAATATGAGCATACAGTCTTTTTTACTAGGAAAACAGGTTTGGTTTGTTATGATTGTGAGAGCCTCATAAAACAAAGTGGACCCCTAGTTTGCTTTTCTCTTGAGGATATTTATTCTCTAAAATCTGTAAGACTTTGCCAACTCAGCCAATTCTCATCAGAGATAGTTCGGGAAGGGTGTTACGTTAGACTTGGTGTATTCAATAAATATGCAATATTCACATCTTTTTCTTTCTTGAGTCTTCCTGGAGAAGTCATATTTCAGTGAAATTTTTTTCCTATTTCAAAAAGTCATCAAGACTATTAGTTTAAAGCCCTTCATAATATTCTCTTATCTATGTAAGACTGTACTTCCTCTTGAAGTTTTCCTTCTTAGTTTCTGGCAGTAGAAATCTTTGTGTTGTCCTCATTCATGCCTCCATTGGCTTTGCTAAGTGTCAGGCGACTGTGTTTAGGAATCATTTGGGGTATTTCGATTTCTGTCTACATTTGTTTTGCTTCCTTCAGTTCAGTTCCCAACATTATTTTACACTTTGGAAACTTTAATTTCCTATTGTTTTTATGCTTAGGAGATGGAATGTAGCATGATGGATTTCAGTCTTTCACATTTTACATTTTACACATTCCATTTTACGCAATTTCATAAGTGCTGCAGTTGCAGCAGCCCCGTGATTGATGTACCAAGCCTTGATTATCCATCGTTTCAAACTGTTCCCTCTTCATTTTTACTGATTTCAACACCTGGAAGAATTGAAAGCATATTGTTTCATTGGAAAGAAGGTAAGAACTTTCTCATTACTTGCAGGTTCCTAATTTTTCTCTAATTCCATGATTAGTAGGAGAAAAATTAAGAATTTTTTGACGATTACTTCCATAACTCAGTATACGATTAGTTTTGGTAAATGTTCTACTGCTTACTTAATAAATGAAAATTTCTTGTTCTCTTTTATATACATGAGATAACATATATGTATAAAACTTACGTGGAACTTATTTTTCAGCTATATGAGGTTGGAAATAATTTTATATATTTGTAAAATACATAGCAAGGTGTTATATGTTTCTCCTTAAGACTCCCTCCCCCTCACAATGAGCCTGGGTTATATATATTAGGGAGGACAACCACTGAGGGGGAGTGCCTGTGTCATTACTTCAGATCAAGGATGGGTAGTGCGATTTATCACTGCTGACCCTAACTTTGATCACCTGGCTGAGGTAGTGGCTGTGAGATTTCTCCACTGCGCCCTCTCCTACTTTCTGCACTACATTTTACAGACTTCAAACAGAGTCATTATGAGTAGCTTATGCTTAAAGAGTAGGAGTTTGGTTCTATTAAAGAGTAGGAGTTGGAATATTTAATTTTGAATTTTAAGTAAAAATCATTTCTATGTATATAATTCTCAGAATATTGATTCTTTGCATTTTTATTATATACATTCTTCTCAAGGTAAAAATAAAAATAGAAAGAGAATTCTGAGGTCATATTTGTAACTGATAATTGTACCTATAGATTGTCTGGTATAAAGGACTCTCTATAAACTTGCATCCTGTACTCCCTGGTCATCCAGGTGACAGAAATTTTTTCTCCTCAAATGTTTGACAGAACAATTATGCTAAAAAAGAAAATGGACAGGATGTGTGGAGTTGTAACGTGGTTCAACTCTAAGAAGTGCTTGGCAGTGTTTTATAAGACATTGTACATGTTATTTTTTGACTCCACAATCCAAATTTTAAGAAAATACCTGGAAGATAGCATGCCAAACTCTCTCTCTTTCTCTCCCTCTCCCTCTCCTCTCTCCCTCCCTCTCCCTCTCCTCTCTCCCTCCCTCTCCCACTCTCTCCTTCTCCTCTCTCTCTCCCTCTCCTCTCTCTCCCTCTGCTTCCTCTCCCTCTCTCTTCCCTCTCTTTCTCTCCTCTCTCTCTGTCTTTCATCTTTCTACATACTATCAATCTATCCTTCTATCTTTCTATCTGTCATCTATCTATCCACCTGTCTACCTATCATGGAACTTGATGGTTATTGGTTGACTACAGGTCATACCTGTACTCCATGCTCCTGAAGTAACTACAGTCTGAGTTGTGACCATGGTCAAGACATATTCTCATTTGCACTGCCAAGATAAACAGTGACAAAAGAGTCTCATTTCTCTCCTTGGACTTCATCAAATGAATGTCCACCTACTGATGTCTGAATGTCAACCAGTCTGCAAGGAGTAGAGTTATCTACATAAAACCGAGCAACTGGAATGAACAAGCTGGCTCGCTTTTTTCAGTTAGCAAGACGTGAGAGTGAGCTTCAGCAGGGCGTTTTGCTACATGTATTGGCCCTCTTTTGCTTCTGAAATCATTTTAATGTTCCACTCAGGGCTACTGTTTATTTTTTAATACAGCCTCCTTCTATCTTCAAAAGATTTCTCATGACATTTGATTGGCAAATTGAGGTTCCGCCTTGGGTGAATCTAGATGACCTTCAAAGCTTAAAAGTGATTTCACAGAATGGTATTAGTTGAGAGGGACTTAGAGGGACTGAGAAGGACTGAGAGGGACTGCTGCTCCCAAGAGGGACTGCGCAACGGAACAGCAGTGGCGGCACATGCGGTTGTGTTCAGGCTCACGCAGCGAAGCTACCCACAGAGCAGCATGAACGCAGCTGCCTCAGGGCACGATATTCCCAGGACACAGCGTTGCTGAGGTCACACTCCACTCACCCCGTGATGGGACACTGAGAAGGAGCCTGGACTCAGGGAACATCTATAAAACCTAAGTGGTCCATGAACTGTCCTTAAGGTGAGGATCAGAAAGACAAGCAGAAACTCATCATGTTCTAGAGTTATAAAAACTAAACATGGAGACAGCTTATGCCATTCCTAGAATGGTTAAAAGGCAAATGAAATAAGACAGTTTATTCAGATGAGAACACTGAAATGCAGATCCTGAATTAATCTATTAGATCACTGTTAATCATATCTGATGATGGTTACTGGCTGCTTTGTATGTGATGTTCTTAGGAAATAGACAAAATATCTTATAGTATATAGTCATATTTTGCCCTACTTAATGAAATGGGGTAAAATATTCACAGCAATTAAACTTGTATGAAAAAAATGCTCGTTGGATGACTCTTATTCTTGAGTATTTTCTTTAAGGTGGAATGCTTTTATAATGAAAACAGCAATTATTCACATTGAGTACTTGGTATAAGACACAGTAATCCCTTGTCATAATAATGCTGTTAAGGTTCATCGCATCTTCTCTTTGCAAACAGAGAGATCAAGTGTAGGAAGACATTCAGAGGAAATCAACTGACAAACACCAAACTCTTGGCAGAACTGAATTTGTGAATCTTCAACACTGATACGATTTTTTTTTTTTCTTGAACTGTACAACTCAATTGCTTTAAAGTATCTGTTTGTGGTGCACACAGCATTCATGTGCAGACGCACATACACATACCATTCTCTTCTGTGTTCTTATTAGATTTTTATATGAAAATCTGCCATTTAAGACAAAAAGACCCCAAGAGACCAAAGGCTTTGACCGCTTTGTTGTCTTTTGCTTTTCCCTTCACCTACCTAACTGTAAAGTTTTATTGCACGGCAAATGTGAGCAAGCCAAGGATTTTTCTTGTTCTCAATTTCACTTCAGTGATGTTTCAACAAGGCCTTGGGAGAAGGCAGGCATGAAAAGCCTCCCACAAAGCCATGAACAGAAAAGAAAGCCCACTCTTCACGTGGTTCAGCGCATTGTCTTTGAGCTCCACAGCATTCTCCCAAAGCTATTTGAGAATCAGATGCAATTGAAAAATACCAAGGCCTTTCTGTTTTGTATCGGCATGACTTTGACAGGAACTAAAGTTTCTGTAAAATATTTAGGAGAAAGAAAAGCTATGAAGCAATTTCTCTTTAGAGATCTCAAAAAAATAGTTTTTCCTAAGTTTTTAACACACAAGAAAAAATATGCACATCTCTTAATGCCACCCTGTAAGCCAGGAATACATTCCAAACCAAATTTACGATAATATTGCATGTCTTTCCTAACTACCACAATGAGAAATTATCTGAAGAAATTTCTATTTGATTTCACTGGACACCAGTCACAATATCCTATTAGGCATCTAACTTCCACATGCTTTCTACACTTCAGTAACAGATTCAACTTCATTTTACCCTAGTCAAGCTTGCATGTATACATTTAAATGAAAAGCTGTCACTCCTTCCTCCAAGAAGAGCAGACATCACAAGGCACACAGCCTCCACCACTAGAACTTGAGGGCACATGTGGGTCACAATGGTCACAACGCTGCATTATCTCTCTGAGGCACAGGTAGGGAATTATATTTCACCTACTGCATTATTTTTTTAACGTTTATACCCAAACAAGGGTGTAAAAAAGCTCTACATGCCTTACATTATTGTGCAGTTTTATGATTTTAAGTGTGTTTCTTTTGATTGACATTTGGTTTATATTTTTGCTTTGTATTTCTTTTGATGGGCTTGGTTTTTTTGTATGTTTTTGTGTTTCTGTGCTACAACTTGCTGGCTACTTTAATGTATATAATAAGTTTCTTTTTTTTTTAGAAAATTGGATCATCTGATGTATGATTACTGCTGCAACAGTTTGTCCTCTATGTGTCACTGACATGGCCCACTAATTATGCCCTGCTTTATACTCTTTATCTCCCCCTTATTATTCTAACATTCACAGTTTTTGGTAGTTCAGCCAAGGCAGCAACCTCCAAAACTGCATGCAGGTATACTGCAGAGCGCTCCACATTTGGCCCAGTGCATGCACGTTTGAATTCAGATAAACAGGATCTGGCTCTGGAGCTCTTGATAAACAAAGTGGTTCTTTGCTTCTGGTTTCTTGAAAGAAGACTCATTGCAGTCTCAGGCTGCACCCTCGGTGGAGGGCATCGATTCCCCCTTTCCTAGATATTTCCATTCATACAATGTCTCTGCCTCTCTCTGCCTCTGTGTGCCAGCCTGACTCCCAGTGCACACTTGCCTCAGCACCACACAGCAATACTCCTGGACCATCTTAATTTTCTTCTACCTTTCCCTTTCACACTGGACTACCCCAAAACACTGCCCTTGAAACAGACACTGACAGACATTTGTACTTCTTAACATTTTCCTGAGATGGCTCGAGCATGGTGGAACACTGAGCTATTTCTTAATATTTACTGTTTTCCTGAATGGAGGAATATATTTTTGACCTGCTAAGCACAGATACGGCCATGCGTTGTTTTCCGCTAATAAAATACCTACAGTGGTCGTCAGGGCCCCGCGAGGAGTGCTTTGCTCTTCCCACTGTCCCTTCCTCCACCAGCAGGAGCAGCGCTTTCATGAACACTTGGCATGAAATATAACTGACAGTTACAAAATATTAAGACCTCTGGGTTGGCAGTTTATGGAGTGTAACCAAGAATTGCTTTATCAATAGATTCATCTCTCTATCTTCGTACTGATGAAGTGTCATTGGGCCCAGATTTTGGGACTGTTAACTGTGTTGTAAAATATAAGACTCAGAAAAAAATTATTGTAGAAGCACAGAAAAAAATGGCAAGAGAGATATGGTTAATTCTGTAAAGTTCAAAAAGCTTCATGGAGGTGGAACTTAATTCAAGCTAACAGAGAGCTGCGAGATAGCTCAGTGGACTAAGCATCTGCTTAGACAAGAGCACAGAGATCGAAGTTCGAAACCCAACACGACATGTGGTGCAGGCCCCGCCCCTCAGGAGCACTGAGCAGACCACCAAGACCTGGTATGGTGGTTCACACCTATAGTCCCAGCACTGAGGATACTGAGACATGAGGATCATTACAAGTCCAAGCTGCATAGTGGGACCCTATCTCAAATACATAAAATTTTTGTTGTTGTTGTCTTTTTGAGACAAGGTCTCACTATGCAGTTCAGGCTGGCCTTGAGCTCACTTTTGTGGCCCAGGCTGGTTTCGAACTCGCACTGATCCTCCTGCCTCAGCCAGCCAAGTGCTGGGACCACAGGCGTGTGCCAACGCGCCTGGCTCTCAAATACATAAAATTAAAAAAATAATAACCTAATAGAAAACATTGAGTGTAAAATAATCTGGGAAGAGTGATCCACATTTGGCAATGTAATTACAATGATAATTAGTATTTTAAGATTTCACACTTGAAATCATGAAAATTAACCTTATGACACACCATTGGCCATTTCATAAACATCGTTGTTGGATTAGATTTTGAAGAAAAAAATCCCCAGAAGACCCTGAAGCTGAGCTGCCAGTGTGTGACTGATCAATTCCTGTCATTTCAACTGAAATGAGTGGATCAGCCAGGGGCATAGAAAGTGACATGTCTGTCTTCTGTTGCTATTGTAAACTTTGTCACATATTCAGTGGCTTAAAACAAAGCAGAAGTATTAGCTGACAATTATGTAGGTCAGAAATTCAAACAGGATCTGAATCTGTTTAAGTTAAAGTTCTTGCAGGGATATAGCCTTTGGAAGGGAACTCAAAAGAAACCTCTTCTCTGTTTCTTGCTTTCTTAGAATATATGTATTTTTTAATTTTTAAGAGAAAGAAGTGAGAAATAATAAACAAGAGTTTCAAAACAGGGTAGTAGGTGAGTAACAATAACTAACACATTGCATATCATTATATTCAACGTAGTTGTTCAGAGTACAAGTTACAGGCATTAAATATTGTCCAGAAAATTACTAGCCCAAGACATATCCCTCAGTGCACCAATCAGCTGTACATCTATTTCAACCATCTCATTTGTGTGTATGTTTTTCTTTACCTTTACTTTCTTTACCCTTTCTTCCATCACAGCTTTTCTTTGCTTTTGATTAGTTCCTTCCTTATTCACAAATCTGTTGTATGTTTTGGATCTTGACTTACTCACTCAAATTATCACACTAGACAATAAGATGATTAGGTGTGTGGATGTCATTTTTACACCTCTGAGTATGGCCTTGGTTTGCATCTGTTTACCTATAAAACCCTCAAGTTTATCTTTCTTTATGGTTGAGTAGTACTCTATTACATTAAAAAAAAGCCTATATCATTTTATCCATTCCTCAGTTGATGAATTAAAAATTGTTCTGCCGTAAACATGGGTGCACATATTTCACAACACTTTCTTATATGTTCTAGGTTTTAGAAATATTCTCCACCCCAGAGCTCATTCTCTATTCTTCAGCATTCAGAAATAAAGACTCTTGGCTGAATGCCTTTCATTCTACCATCTGACAGAGTGCTTCTCCTAGTGCCTTGCCAATTCTAAGGACCTTTGTGATGATCCTGCCCCACTGGAACAATGTAGGATTATGTTGCAATTTGCAGCCACTGGAACTGACTACAGTCATTGCATTTGTCACCTTGAGTCCTATCTAGCAGTTTACTTAACATATTAAGGACTCTAGAAATAAGCATGTAGCCAAAAACAGTGTCATTCTGACTATTAGGGGACGTACCACAGTCCAGGAAATTCTGAGATTAGTGTCAGCAGCTTTCTGGAGATGTGAGTCTGAGTAGAACTTCCCAGGAAGGAGCTGCAGCGACACCTTTCTACTGCTTTAGAAGGTGAGCTCCTTAAATACAAACAAGGCCCAGTACAGAATTTTGTTCTATTGCTTACAACCATTAGGAATGAAATGAATTTCTACTAAGAGCTTTTAGTATTTGTCCATGACATGGTCCTTGAGTATCAAGGTTTTGTTGTAGATTTTTATAGAGCAAGATACCTATATGACTAAGAGCAATTTCTCCAGAGCGATGTTTGCTTCATGCCAGATTAGGCAGTACAGGGTTCCTGGTGCTGCTAGAATCCTCTGGACAACTGAAAATAAAAATCTCCCTTTTAACCTCTAACACACCTTTGGAAGATACAAAGGTCTAGAAAAGGAAATATGAAAATCTGAGAATGGAAGAAATAAAAAAATACTAAAGCTATTAAATGTCATTATTATTGGCCATTTCTCAAAATACATGTAATGTTAAATTATTATTGACTGGTGTTAACTGCAGATAAAAGAAGTAACTAAAAAATGAAAGTGAGCTAACATTTAAATTACTTTGCTGTATTTGCATCAGGAAAGTGGTTTAACGAAATCAGGAGAAAAGACAGAGGGTTTTCCTTCTCTGTCAACATGTTCTGTGGAAGACTGGTGTTCACTGCCAGCACGACAAATGCTTGTTATGCTTCTAAGGCACTTTTGGAAGTGGTTGTTGCTGGTGATGGCGGGGATCTAACTCAGGACCTTGCATTTGCCAGGCAGTGCTTATGCCATTACCCTACATCCCCTGCCTGGTAGTTTTTCCTCTTCATTTCAAAAGAATCAACGTAGAGTAAAAAATAAACCATTAGCAACGTTACAGAATTTCAGTAAGCAAAATAGTAGAAATTCTACAACAGTTGTTACCTTGCATATTATTGTCTTCAAATTAGTTGTTCAGATTGCCAGATATAAGCATGCAAAATTGGTCAAAAAGTCATAAAAATTAAAAAGGAGAAAGTGAGAAGTTGTCATCAGAAAAATTATCCAAGCTACCTTGTGTGTGTGTGTGTGTGTGTGTGTGTGTGTGTGTGTATCTTTTTCTTTCTTCATTGCTTGTCTTCCTTCCCACATCCCAGGTATTCTTCCCTTTGAACAGATTTTTTTCCTTTTCACAGTATCTATTCACTCTAGTGAGACAATATGATGTTCACACATGTCGTTTTGTGCTTGTATTGCATTGTATTGCATAGAGATATTGTTAAAATGGGCAGAATACAGAATGCCTCATAAGATCACAAGATGACTTGTGGAATGAATTAGACCCACAGAGGAAAAAAATATTAGGGAGCTAAAATATGATGCAAATAAAGCCTCCCTTCAAAAGCCGTGGTGGAAAGTTCCAGATCAGCTGTTTTTATCACTCACATGAAGAAAAGAAAAAAAAAAAAAAAAACAAGATTGGAAAACTATCTATCAAATATTTAGAAACCAGCTACACCTAGATTAATGGAACATGGCAGGCAAGCCAGTTTCAATTAATTCCCCAATAAAACTGAAATATATGCTCTATATTAACACCAGTGTCTCCCTAGCCCATTGTAAACACTCCCGCTTTGCTCAGACAGGCAACTTTAGGACCGTGCTGGTCCACCTCATGTTCCATCTTTACAGACAATTAGATCTTTCTTGTGGTACCATGGGCACTATATTTTATGGCACTCCAGGTGAAACTGAACTACTTCTCATACAATGCAATGTCTGATCGATTTGTACTAGTTTCCTCCAGAATCCTGCTGGCCTCTTTTAATACTGAGCTATTGTAGGTTTCAAACCATGGAAAATATTTTTACAATAACTCCCAAACTTATCACTGATGTTTTCTTCAAAGTATTATATATTTCCTATTAGAATTTCACAGAAATTATTTTTGCTCAAACTAGATTTTTGCTGCATCTAAACAAGCACGTTGAAGTTCTTCCTCAACTGTACCTCACGTCATGACGTGTTAAATCTCCTGTACAAAATCAACTTCAAGTCAGTCATACACGTTGAGAAGAAATGAGTAAACACTCTAAGACATTTTTACACCATGATTTAAAATACTGTTGGTGAAAAAGTAGCTGAACAAGAGCTTTTGATGTACAAAACTACCTGAAAGAACACCTGGAAGAGCTTATATTTACTCTTCTTTATCCCCACTCCTCCTAAATATCAGAAAACTTAGAACACTTTTTTTTTTTTTTTTTTTTTTTGTATTTAGTTCAAGGTCTACAGGGTCTCACCATGTAGGTTGGATTTCTCGTGATCTTCCTGTTTTCAGCCTCCCAAGTGCTGGCAATACAGGCACACACCATCACACCTAGTCTCAATGGAAGTCTCAGTATGCCCTGGGGGTGGGGCCGGCACAGCAGGCCACCAGGGATCCAACCCCAGGCTCCTGAGTCTGCCTAAGCAGGCACTTTAATCCAGCCCTAGTTTTTTAAGGAGCCTCTACACTGCTTTCCATAATGGATGCACCAGTCTGCATTCCCACCAGCAGTGGAGAAGTGCTCCTTTTTCCCCACAGCCTCTCCAGCCTTTGTTGCTGGTTGATTTCTTTATGATAGCCATTGTTTCTGGGGTGAGATGGTATCTAAGTGTTGTTTTAATTTACATTTCACGAATGGCTAGTGATGTGGAGCACTTCTTCATGTATTTGTAGGCTTCTTGAATTTCTTTTCCTGAGAAGTGTGTGTTCATTTCAGATCCCCACTTCTGGACTGGGTCTTTGAATTTTGGGGTCCTAATAATTTTCAGTTCATATAAATTTTAGAAAGAAAAGCTTTGTCTGAATACTTATTAGTTAAATTTTTTTCAAAATTTGTGAGTTGTCTTTTCACTCTTTTCGTAATTTCTTTTGTGGTGAAAAAACTTCTTAACCACAGGAGGTCCCAGTTGTTGATTCTTTCAAGTATTAAAAATGTATTTTGATTTTTATTCATGAACTCTTTGTCTACCATGATGTCTTCAAGATTTTCTCCAACTTTCTCTTCCAGAAGATTTAATGTTTCTCTTGTAATATTTAGATCTTTATTTCATTTTGACTTTAGTTTAGTGCATGGTAATAGACCTGGGTTGAGTTTTAGTTTTTGACATGTGGAGAGCCAATTTTTCTAGCACCAGAGTAATCTGTAAACAAGATTGCTATCCTTGCTTTTTTCTGAAGTGCTGGAGCATGCAGTATTTTTTCCATTGTTTAATTTAAGCCTATGAATTTCTTTATGAGTTACTTGTGTTTCTTGTATACAGCATCTGGTTGGATTTTGCTTTTCTACTCTGCTAGTCTACTTCTTTTAATTGGAGAATTGAGTCCATTTACATTGATGGTTATAATTGAAATGTATTAACTTATGATTGACATGAGTTTTACTTACTACTATTGACCCCTTTTTCTGCCGTGTTTAATTGTTTACCCTCTTTGGTGGGTTCTTTCACTTTTCATTTGTTGAGTTCAGGTTGTTTTGGTCCCTCTTTAAAATTTTTTGTAGTATACTTTGTAGGGTTAGCTTTGACGTCATGAAAGTCTTTAGTTCTTCCTTGTTATGGAAGTATTTCACTTCTCTCTCATACTTGAAGGAGAGTGTTAGTGGGTATAGCAGTCTGGGCTGTAGTTTGTTTTCATGGAGTACTTGAAGCACTTTGCTCCATGCTCTTCTTGACTTCATGGTTTGTGAAGAGAAATCTGCCATTATTCTGATGGGTTTTCCTTTAAATGTGATCTGTTCCTTTTCTCTAGCAGCTTTAGTATATTATTCTTTTGCTCGATTTCTGAGATCTTGACTATAATATGTCTGAGTGTGTTTTTATTCGGGTTGATGTTATTTAGAGTTCTATATGCTTCAGTTACCTGGATGTCTGATTCTTTTCTCAAATTTGGGAAGTTTTCTGCTATTACTTCTGTTCATATTCTTTTTATATCATTTGTGTCAACTCCTTCTTTCTCTTTGATTCCTATTAATCTCACGATGTTCATTTTTGCATCATCCTGCAGATGTTGAATTATTTTTTCCTGCATCCTAGTTGTTTTTAAGAGATCCCTTCTTACCTTTTCAATCACTGCAATTGTGTCTTCAAGATCTGGGACTCTATCTTCACTTTCATTCATACAGTTTTGCCAGCTTGTGATTTACATTTTATTTTCTTGTATGTCTCTTTGAAACTTTCATGTGATCTTCTTTCTGATATTGCTCCATTAGGGAATCCATCATTTTTCAATTCTCCTCTAGTTTTTTGTCAACATCTTCTTTAGTACTACTAAAATCTCTCATTATAGTTATCCTTTCTCTCTCTAGTTCAGAGATTATTTCTGCTCTGTTTTCCTCTCTACCTTTCTGTAGTTGTTTCCCTACTTTAGCTGCTATTAATTTAGAGATGTCTTTTTTAACTTCAGAGGTTATTTCTCCTCTGCTTTCCTCTGTACATTTCTGCAGTTGTTTTTTCACTTCAGAGTCTATTAATGCATACATTTCTTCTTCTTCTTCTTCTTCTTCTTTTTTTTTTTTTTTTTTTTTTTTTTTTTTTTTTTTTTTTTTTTTTTTTTTTTTTTTTTTTTTTTTTTTTTTTTTTTTTTTTTTTTTTTTTTTTTTTTTTTTTTTTTTTTTTTTTTTTTTTTTTTTTTTACTTCAGATGTTATCTCTGATCTGAGTTGGTCTATATGTTTTTGTACTTCTCTGTCTACCTCAGATGTTATTGATTCAGACATTTCATCTGCATGATTCCCATTTTCTTCCATGGTAGTGTGTCCTTCGTTTGCTTTGGGTGGACTCAGGACCTGAGATTGGATCTTGCTCCTTGTCTTTATCATTTTTTATAACAGTGATCTCTGCACTTTGGTGAAGTTATGCAGTTAGAACATATGGTAACGTGTGTCTGGATCCACCTAGCTTGTTCCCCTCCAGATGTGCCTGTCTGTGAGTCAGATATCTGCTGGCTGGTTACCACGAGGTCCTGTGGGTTGGGATGATGGTTGTCCATGTGGGCACACTGTGTGGCCATGTGGAGACAGTGGGTAGTGTCGGTGTTCAGGCTGTTGTCAAGTCAGGATGAATGCAGGCTGAGAGAGTTCTTACCTGCCTGTAGTGAGATACGGGTGGTAAGCTTTGTGGAATCTGAGCTGGGGCCACTGATGAGTCAGGGGATGGATGTGGGCTGAGGCTACCATGTGACCCAGTCAGGATAGTGGGCAGGTCCAAGCTGGAGCTCAAATTGATGATTTTCTAAATTTGAACATATATAAATTTTTTCACCCTTGTCTTTTCCCTTCCTATATAGTAAAATTTCTTTATGGTCAAGGGTTTCTTTTAATACTTACTCCCTCTTTAGAACCTAAAATTGTGTCTGGATAAAATGGACAACAAGTTAGGGGAGAAAGGGATAAGTAAATCAATTTCTGCAGTACTAACCAATCTTAAATAATTTTTTTCTATTATGATAGGACACAACAGTGTTGTTTCTGTTGAAAATACAGTCACACCAGGTTGACGAAAAAGATGACTGATTATAAAAACCGAAAGATACCTTCTAAGCCATGTGCGTTACCTGGCACCACCTCATTAGCTGCTGCTCTGATGTTCATTATCCACTCCTGCCCTGATTCAGAGACCTGCCGACCTCTCTGATGCACAAGTGCTCGGGCCAGTTTTTGTTTTCCGTGACTTTCCTACTTTCATGTACCAGCCTCACAGAATTTACAGACATCCATTTGCTGCACGCTTCCGCTAGGAGTGCTATTTCTGTTAGCTAATTACTGAGTTCCTTGTGGATGGAATGGTAACTGAGCAGCGATTTGATGGCCATAGGGCAAAGGTCATGCAGATTCTGCCGGAGGCCAGAGCAGCAGCCCAAGTTCGGAAGTCCAACAGTTTGATGTCAGAGAGAACGCTCCTGGGTGCTCCTGTAATCTTCTTTGTAGAACTTCCATGAAGACTAAACAAGATGAGGCAGAAAGGGCCTTTATGGCAGGGCTTCCAGACATTTTAATTATTACTACAAAATGCATAAATGCTTACATCAAACAAAGCAAATGTCAAATTTCTACTCTTCAAAAATTAAATTGTGACACTCTTCATCAGCGTTGGATATAGAGAACTACAAAATTGTAATTTACTAGAAATTCCCACTGATGATGCTGCAAAAATCGATAACATTTGGCTTTAACGATATTGACAATAAAAAAGGAATTTTCACATGCACCTTTCTTACTTAAAGGTAAAAAGGAAAGCCTGACTACAGAACCACTTATAGAATTTCTTACGCAGTCCTTAGTGGATATTTTTGTGGGTTTACTGCTAAATTAATTCATGCAACTGTGATTTACCATCAAACTTTCCCCAAAAAATCTAAATAAATGCTGTGGCCTATTAAATTCCCCTGTTTGCTGGGTCAATGCGTTCCGCGGTGGCACGAGCCTACCCATGTCGGCAGCGCATTCCCAGAGCCAAGCGGCAGATGTACATGGACTGGAAATGCCCGGTGCCCTATGACTGCGCCTCACGGCCACATTTGCAACGCTCTGTCAGTTATAAAATGCTCTACTGACATGGACTCTTCTGCAGTGGTCCAATGGCTGCCCCTAAATTCACACTCACAAAGTGGAGAGGCAGCAGTTGTGACTGAGACGGCATAATTCACAGGCAGGCTCAGGCGAGATCAGAGAGGCTATATTTTCAGAAATGCAACAGCCCGGTTCAAGTAGGGGTTGACTGTGTTGTCAGATAAAGGAAATGGTGCCCTGTGGTGGTCGCCAGCCTCCATAAATTGTCTCCTCTAGACCAGAATGATCAGGCAAGTGGCTCCCGGCGGCAGATGAGCTCAGGCTGTGCAGGCCACGCTGGTCATGCAGCACCCTCCACCATATACGTGGGCAATACCATCTCTTTCCCCAGAGCAAACTGCCTTCCAAGCTACTCAAAA
This sequence comes from Myocastor coypus, assembly GCA_004027025.1. Lineage (NCBI taxonomy): Eukaryota > Metazoa > Chordata > Mammalia > Rodentia > Myocastoridae > Myocastor > Myocastor coypus. Next base: position 79,340 of record PVJA010001333.1, read on the forward strand.
AGTGAGCATGCCACGTCTTTTCCAGTGTTCCATTTTCAAGGCCCATATTAACCTATTTCCCAAGATTCTCATTCTTTGATACTTCAGTGAAAGTTAAAGATTTCACAAACTTTCCCAGGTTACCAGAGTCTCTGTCCCTTGTTTTAGAAGTCTAAATAATTACTTTGCCTACATTATTTCTCAGAGAATTGTCTAGCTAACAAAAGAGGTAAATTAGCCTAAATTGTCGCATTCAATCCACAGGTACACAAAGCAGCACAGCACAGTAGCACCTGCTGTTTCCCTGTAATATGAGGCTGAAGGTCATAAAGGTTAAGATAATTAAGTGATCTCACAGCTCTGATTCATTACTCCACCTCGCAGCTTTTCCTTATTGATACCCAGGAGCAGAAGAAAACTGTGACGTGATAAAACTGGTCTCTCAAGGGGCTGGGTCTCGCCCAATGCTAAGGCCGCTCTGGCTGCAAGTCAGAACTGATAGCACATTTCCTCAGGATGGCCAAGGTTTTTATTTTCCATAACCTGCTTCAAATTATCTGGCCTTTTCTTTCTCTCATGTGTTCACAGCCATTTTTGCGAGGAGCATAACTGCCAGCAGTGCTCACAAAATGCCCCATCAGCTATCGCTGCAGTTCAGTTCTGGGAGCACTGTGGAAGGAGGGCTGCAGCCGGTGCAGAATCCCACTGCCTGATCATTTCAACTGATTTGAGCTCCAGTGAGTCAAAATGATGGTCAGCATGCATGCAGGATGCTTCTCAAGCCACAAAGTATTATCAGTAGCAATTTTGTATTTTATACAGTAATAAGATTTATATTTTAGTAAACATCTGAAAATGTCCAGATTGATATGCTCTGCAGACAAAATATGCCAAAATAAAAATGCAAGCCTATCAAGTCAAATTCATGTTTCTAATAAAGTGTCTGTCTCTCAGATTTTAAGATTTGAAATCTGTTAATAAAAATATTTGAAACCCCCTTTCTTCCTTGAAGTGAAAAGTACTGATAGTATAAAATACTTCTATAAAAATAAATGCAGTGCAAAACTGTAGCAGAAATGTGTCTGTCAGCTCCAGTGTTCAAGGGGCAGAACTCGGACAGTCACAGGCACAGCAAATACATTGAGGGACTGCTTTTAGGGAAGCAGACAGAGCGCTGCAGACAGGGCAGGACTTGGGGGCCCAGAGGGAACGTGGTCTTCTGTGTGGAGCCAGTCTGCCAGCTTATGTTCTATGAATAAATGCAGAAAGTGTAGCCTTTGACCATAACATAATTCTACACTGCCACACGGGGCAACTGAGGCAGGCCTTTGTAGGTAAATAGGTGAACCTCAGAACAGTGACATTAAGTGAAACAAATGTGGTGCACACATTTAAACATCACACAGCTTCTTCCACATATGAAACCCAGACTAAGGATAAAGGATTGAAAATCCGAAACTGGGAGATCCTTTGCCATCAGGAAGGGGACCCAGCCATGGGGAGGCTGTGGGAAGGAAGGGAAAAGAAAATTTTTAAAAGGACAGAAAAGCAGGGCTGGGAGATGGCTCAGTGGCATAATCACGTGCCTGGCAAGCACAAGGTCCTGAGTTTGATAGCTGGTACCACAAAGAAGAACACAAAACAAAGGACAGAAAATCAAAGCAAAATGAAAATAGAGCTTTGGCGAATGGGAAGGGGAAGCAAGTAGGGATGAAAAGAAAGGCCGTCAAGACCTAAGGTGTGCTAGGTGCACGCAGCCTGCCCACTGCATGTCAGCACAGTGCACTAAGACAAATAGTGCGTGATAAGAATGGGATGCGAGCGCCAAATTCAGAAATGCCGTTATTTCCAAATACACCTTTACATTTCAAGGGTTACAACAAAAGTAATACAAAATATGTTAATAATCATTTAAATTCTAATTTCACATTAAAACGCATATTAAATGAACATTCAGGATTCTGTCCCCAACACCTATCCTTAAAAAAATAGGAAAATAAATGTTACTTTGGACCCACTAGTAAGGGGTAAGATATATTGCTAAAATCCACATATCTGTTTCCTTCTTTTTCTGTCCACATTGCTTTTCTTAGACATCAGCATCTGGAGCAGTACTCTTCATCACAGCTTCTGGGCTACGGTGGAACTGTGCCCAACCTTCACTTACGCCCAAGTGACCACGGCCACACACAACCAGTGTGACCATGAGGAGTAGCTAATGAAGTAGGAAAACTGAGGTTGCTGCATAATTCATTTAAATACAGACTGAAACAGGCGTGTTTGGCTAGTGGTTGTCATAAGAGAGAAAACAATTAGAATTTTAACACCAGGCCAGGGAGATAGCTCAGTAGAATAAGCACCTGCCTTGCAAACACAGGGTCCTGAGTTCAAATCCTGAGTTCAACCAAAAAACAAACAAACAAAAACCCACATTGGAAATGACACTGCAGAGTGGTCTCTCCTCAAGGTCAGGAGTTTTGATTTCTCACCCTCAGTGCAGCCCATCATTGTCTCTGAGGACTTCTACATTTTGAACAATTTCTAACCAACTGGAATGGCCATGTGGGCTTTCAAATCGAAGCCTGGAGAAGGAAGATTGGCAAAATAGCTTCCGCACAGGAAGAAACTCATACTGAAATAGGAGCTAAACCCTCCTGTGCAATTCCCCTGGAAAGAGAGAGCACTCAGACATCACATGTATTCACTGAATTATCACAGATGCAGCAGGCCCTGACATAAGAAGACACGGGTGGGTGTGCGGGAGTTCAGACGATGCAGTGTCGTACCTCCACATGACTTCCAAAAGCACTGCTGAGCAATTTTAGGGAAATACTGACCATAATGAAAGATACTCTTCAAATAGAGTAATTAGATTTTTAAAAATTTAGTCTATAAATGTGTTTTGAATAAAACAGTTTCTAAGACTAGATAATTATAAACACAGCTTTCCCCTTCAAAATATCTAAGAGATACTTGAAATTTGGGAAAAACACTAGGAATTTCCCTGTACTGAGACTCATTTTCCACACTGATGTGCTGTCCCTAGCTCACTCCTGAATGCCTGTCTCCCCCATCTCACAGCCATTTGAGTGAACAAAATTCCCCCACCAGAAAGTTTCAGTTTTCCTTGACATTTTCAGCGTGATCCCAGGACACAGTGCAACTCCACTGTGAACTGCTGGTATGACAAATCAATCTTAAATAAGTGAACAAAATACCTGTTTCACAATCTCCACTTCAAATTCAAGGGCACTCTAGAAAACCTCTGTATAACCCATACAGCATTACACACAAACACACACGTGTACACACACATGCATTGAAGAGTTGATAAATTTTAGGAAAAGTATAAGCCCAGGGTAAAACTACAAGAGCTGCCAAAATGCTAGATAGCAACATGAGTAATGTATATTATTTTCACTGGAAAATAAAATATAAAATTCTATTTTTGGGCTGGATGTGGTGGCATACGCCTGTAATCCCAATACTTGGAAGGCTGAGGCAGGAGGATCAGTGTGAGATTGAGACCAGCTTGGGCTACAAAACTGGGCTCAAGACCAGCCTGAACTGCATAGCAAGACCCTGTCTCAAATAAATAAATAAATAAATAAATAAATAAATAAAAATTCTATTTTTGATCTAACTGTGACACTTTCATGCCTATATTTGTAGCAAAATTATATAATTCATGGCTGTGAGAATTGCAAATACTATTAATAAAGGATGCCAATTAGAACATAATGACATCAGAAATACAGAAAGGGCAATAATTAAGAGAAAGAGAAAGATCAAAATGAATTTAGAAATAGAAACACTGTTCTTTTGCTTATTGAGCTCTAAACATTTAGACTAGCCCTTCAACTAAGATTATAAGAAAAAGGGAGTAAAATCAAAAAAATTATCTGACTTTTCTCTTTTTCCATATAGATGCATCATATATCATATCATATAAATGTAATCGAAAATAGGATTTACTCAACTCTGATACTCTCTACCTTAAAGTTTTTCCTGAAAGAAAAGAGTGAGCAAAGAGGACAGCATGGAAGGCTATAGGACTGCCATCTTGCTAGCCGGATGACTGAAGAAATGTGGGTGACATATGAGCTGGTGCCTAGCTGCTTTCACGGACTGCTATACTTGTCCTGTAACCTGAACGTGCTGAAAAGGCTTTTAGCTATTGCATAAATTATTCTACTTTCTGAAGACGCAGAAAGGAACCAGAGGGATCTCAGCAGGCAGAAGTCTCCAGAGAGGGTCAAACTTAAAGGAAAATAATTGTTACTAATAACTCTGACAGTAACTGCCTTGAGAAAGAGACGGCCACCATTAAAACCACCTCTCCCTTTGGCTGGCAGGCTGGCCCAGAACTCCAACTTGGCCTCCTGCGTCGGCCTCCCCTGTGCTAGGGCCTCCTCTGCTCCTGCTCTGAGATTCACCATTCCCCAGTGCTTCCTAGCATATGTTCCTAAAATGTGTTCATTCTCCACAGTCATGTAGCTTTTCTTCTGCTTCCTCTTTCAACTTTTCCTATATATCTTTCCATCTGGGTCCTAGAAACACTAAAGATGTTACACTCTTTAGTTACTCCAGAGAGGAAAACATATAAAGTACGGATCATACCGGTTGTTAACTATGCAAATGACCTGGATGTCAACATAGTCCCTAGCAAGTTTGCTGTTCCCTGACGTGCATTCTGCCCGTGGTCACACTCAACATGCTGTGCTTGATGTTTCCAAGTTCAAAGAAGACTACTGCAGTGCAGCCAGCACAGGATTCTAGATCCCCTGTCCACTGTGAGCTGACCTCACACTGATTTGCAGTTGTTCCCCAGTTACAGAGATACCACGTCCAGGTCATTTTGCTATTCTTTCTCTTCTGAACATAGCCAACTGGAGTAACCATGCTTGCCAGGTGACCTCAAGAGTGTTTCATCACTTTTCTTCCCTGCTGTTAACTAAAATGCGGATGTTCATTTGGGAGTTCATTCAAGTTTTATGATGTTAGGTAGGACGTTTAGTGAGATAGAAGACTAAGGTGTGTGTCGGAGCTGGCTGAGGAGGTGGGCATGAGCTGCGACTGGCAAAGACCTAGCCAGATGTGACCTGGACATGGGCTTCCAGCAGAGCAAGCACAGGTTGTTGCTAGGACGGTCCAGCTCTGACTGGACTCCTTTTAATACCCATGTGTCATTCTCGCCAGCATTTACTCGAGATTTAGACAGCATGGTAGAGTGAATGTCTAATTATTTGGCCAGTTTTGCATACCTTTATCTGATAGTTTGAACAAGCAGTTTGATGATAACAATATGTAATATAACAATCACTGTTAATGTTTCATTCCTGTTCTGAAATTCTATATTTCTTTGTTTCTTTGTTCTTATTATTTGTTTCAGTTTTTGTTTTCCCTCTTCAAAACAAAAATGCATGCAGATGCCACAGGAGCTCTGCCCCGTGACTTTCGCCATGATGGCCAGCCTGCTTTCTCCAGGTGTTCCTTTTTTTTTTTTTTTTTTTTTTTTTTTTTTTTTTTTTTTTTTTTTTTTTGTCTTTTTGAGACAGGGTCTCACTGTGCAGTTCAGGCTGGCCTTGAGCTCACTTTTGTAGCCCAGGCTGGTCTCGAACTCGCACCGATCCTCCTGCCTCAGCCTCCGGAGTGCTGGGATTACAGGGGTGCGCTACCATGCCCAGCTCACCAGGTGTTCCTTATATTGCTTTTTTCCTTTGACTCATCCAAGCTTTCTCTTTAGGGCCAGTTTCCACCCTACTCTTCATTTTTCACTTTCTCGAATAAGCTTGGTCACTGACTTTTGCTTCTTTCTTTGTCTGAGATGAGAAGAACCTGGAATCCACGTCTAGAGGGAGGGACGAGTAACCCGGATGCCGGCGGTGCTTCCCCCTGGGCCGCTGTCAGGAGCTGCCTGCTGCAGTGGGAAGTGGGCATCCAAAGGAGGGCACAATCTGGGATGAGTGCTTGAAATTTAGAGGCAAGTACTGTAAAGACACCTAATTCACCTGTTTTTGCCTAAAAACTACTTCTATAATTCTGAAGTAACATAGGCTGTTAAAATGTCACATTACTGTTAACTTTTAGAAACTACTGATAAAGTTTGCCTTAGAAGAAAGGTTTAACTTCCTTGTAGACAAGTTTTAATCATACTGGGCTACTTTTTTTTTCTTTTTTGTATTTTAGGGAAGGGTCAGTAGGGTGTTCAGGGTCTCACTACTAGGGCGGATTCGCACATTGATCCGCTTGTTCACAGCCTCCCAAGATCTGGGATTACAGGTACGTGTCACCACACCATACTGGGTTACTTTGGAGCTACTCCTAAGACATCTCCTCCATTCTCAGAGTATCAGAAATGTTTCACAAAGTTTCCTTGAGTTCCCCTCAACAGCCTAGAATCTTACTCCCCTAGTTTCTCCAGGACTCCTGAGATTCTGTAAATGTAACCTTAAAACCTGTACCTGAATCTCATATATATAGATGATAGATAGATAGATAGATAGATAGATACATAGATACATAGATACATAGATACATAGAGATATAGATAGATATATCTTTTATAACTTTCCTTTTTCTGAAATAGTTTTAGGATGCCTAAATATCTGTCAGATCCCTAAGAGATCACCCAAATCTTGCTTCTTTATGAGATTAATACCAAACAAGGGAAATAATTTCATTTTGAGAATTGGGAACCAACAAAAGTAGCCCTTCTTTGTCTTTATCTTAAGGATTCCTAATTTTAAAACAATGCAGAATGTAATTTCTGAGGAACTCAAATTCAAAGGTTAGATATTAAAGCTACTCCTCTGCTCTTGGATAAGTTGCTCTGTTTTGTTTTGTTCTGTTTCTGAGAATCGACCACTGCCATTGTTTGCATATTTCACTCATCTCCTGATTGCCTGTGGCTCCTAAACAAGAAGCCCTAAAGCCTTGGACATCTCAGGTAATGTCCGTCATTGTTATTCAAGTTCAGTTGCTCACCGTACCCATGCCTCTGCTAAGAAGGTGACTCTGGGTGTGCAGCGAGGGATTGGTCGGTGCCAAGGAGATGGACCATTTTCTTAGAAGGCTGCCACTTAGAACCACTTGCTATTGGCCAACTTTTCTTACCAGGACAATGATTCCCAACTTAAGACCTCAGAGAGAACCCAAAGGCTCTTCTTGGTTGGTGAACACAAAATATGCTGGGCGCACAGTTCCAAGGGAAAAGCTCTTCATTCTGAAGATTTTCCTGTGTCTCATGTGGCTATATCTGACTGATCTTGATTTGTATTCTGCAGAATAAAACTGTCATCCTAAGTCCAGCACTGTTCTGAGCCCTGAGTTATTCCGGTGAGTAAATGCACCCAACGTGGTTATCCATGAGAAACTGAACCTGTAGCGAGTCCATAGCCTTGGAAGTGGAGACCTAATCTCCTAACTAATGAGATCTGGAGCAAAGTCCTGGTGATCAGCACAAGTATTGAAATGCAAGACAACAATTACTGTGAAGATGCTCGTCCTTCTCTTGAGCCCTTTTCAACCTGCATATGGTTTCTTGACTGTTCCATAATTTTGGTTTGCATGTCACTTTGGCTGAAGAGACAAACTTGTAATATGATACACTTCATTTGAGGCATAAAGATCTCCAGGACCCACATTATGTTTGTTGTCATCAGAGGGGCTGGGGAGATAGCTCAGTGAATAAGCATTTGCCTGGCAAGCACAAGGAGCTGAGTTCAATTCCCAGTTCCACAATAAATAAATAAATAAATAAATAAATAAGCCGGGTGTGGTGGCACATGCTTATAACACCAGCATTTGGGTGACTGAGGCAGGTGGATCAGTGCAAGTTCAAGACCAGCCTGGGTTACAAAAGTGAGCTCAAGGCCAGCCTGAACAGCATAATGAGACCCTGTCTCAAGAAGAAAAAAAAATTGTCACTAAAAACAAACTTCACAGGGGAGGGGGATGTTGGCTAAATAGCTCAGTGGATTAAAGCACCTGCAAGCAGGTGCAGGGGCCGGGGAATCTAACTCCGGGGCCTGCCTTGCCGACCCTGCCTCTGGGCATGCTGAGACAGCAACTGAGACTGGGTGTGGGGGTACAAGCTCTTAGAAGGCTACAAACAGGAGGATCGCTGTGAGTCTGAGACCCAGGACACCTGCTAGGCCTTTCCCTAAAGTACAAAATAACAAAAAGAAAGAAAAAAGAAAAGAAAACAAACAAACTTCAGGGATCTGAGCAACTACACCAAAGACAGCAATGTGCAATGCAAAAACCTTGGTAGAATACCTCTCATCTTGTTCTGATAAACGTCTTATCAATTATTATTACACTTTTTTAAAATAAAGCATAACAATTAAAAGTTGAAAAAGATATTAAGATTTATTGAAAGCAAGTATTAATATCAAACTATTTGTCCAATCTTGCAAAACTATGTCTGTGCATCTAAGCAATAGATTTGACAATCAAAATTGGTAATATAGCAACCACTGTTAATTTGCAATTCTTATTTTGAAGTTATGTACCATATGTATTGGATATTACTTTATTTTCATCTTTGTTTTTGCTACTTGTTTTTGTTTCTACTCTTTAAAACAAAATAAAATATTTTTCAAAAACATTATCACTAAATCCTGACTAGACACAGATTAAGAGCAGGTGAGGAATTACCCAGAAACATTTCAGCATTGAAAAGCTTCTGCTGTGCCCCCTCCACAAAGTTCAAGCTGCAAAGATTGCACCAGCAGATCTAGTCATTCCGTTTTTAGTATCTAGAAAATGATAACAAATTTCTTACTTTTCCATGTGCAAATGAATTCATTCAACCTATCAAAAATCCACAATTTAATCTGACATTGCTACTATTTATAACAATTGATACATATTTTCTACATTGGTAAGTTTTTAATATTCTCAGCTCTGATTTAAAACTTCCTGTACCTTGCTGGATGAGTTACCTACTTCCTCAGGCTCAGCTGAGTCACAGCAGAGCAATTCTCCTGTCAGTGCAGAAAGGGGACAACCCCAAATTGTGTTAGCAAATCGCAAATAGATATATTCCTTAGTTCATGATAAGTGTTCCAAAATTAGGCTCATAGAGTCTTGGAACTGCTTGAATGTCCCAATAAATCTTCCAGTAAAGTCCAATTGACATGTGAACTCCTAAGTGCTTTGGTCAAGCAGCCAGAGAAAGACCAAAGATACTATCATATACCTTTTCCACTGCTCTACCATGTGTAAAACGCAGATAACTTTCAAGATCAGCTCCTCCAAATTGTTTTTATTAGTATTCTGGAATTAAAATTCAGAAAGAGACACAAACAGGGACAGAGATAGACAGGGAGAGAGGCAGAAGCACAGAAAGGTAGACGCAGAGAGAAGAGGGAGAGAATTATAGACAGCCTGGCCTGGGTCGTGGGAACATTACAGCTTCAATGCAAAGTGAAGAAGTAGATGGGTTACTTGATACGTAGGTGGCCTCTTCTTGTTACCAGAGACTTTCATGTGAGGGCTCAGGACAGTACAAGTTAGAAGGCAAAAACGCTGAATTCCCTTTCACAGAGATATCATGATGCATTTTTATTGTCATTATTTTCCAATTTCCCTGTGAGAAAATTGGGATCACTTATGACTGAAGGGAGAACACCTAGCATCCCTGACACAATGAAGACCCACAGTAGATGATGAGTAACTTATGCCCAGGGCAGCAGCTCAGGCTATAATCCCAGAACTCTAGAAGGCTCAAGCAACATGATTCCACACCACAGCCCAGCCTGAACAACTTAACAAATTAATAAGATCCAGTATAAAAATATTATACAAAGACTTGGAAAGTATTTTAGCACCAACATCCTTAAATTTAATTCTCAGAAGCCCAAAATGTAAAATAATTTATGATCTATTATGAGTAAAATTAAGATATGAATTACCTCTTGTTCAAGGTTCAGGCTGTGGAGATGATTATTTAAAAAAATAATTTTATTTTATTTTATTTTTTTCAATTTTTTTATTGTTTAAATTTAACAATGGTTATATTACATATTTTCATCATCAGATCAGTTTAGATTAATACATATACGTATATAAGATTGATCAAACAATTAAACATTAACCTTTCTAAATCCACATTACTTTTTTTTTTCTTTTCCCCCTTCTTTTCTTTGAAAGTTGACATATTGCATATTCTCCTCACAATCATTCTATAGAGTGCAGTGTGTGGGCATGACCCACCTCGCTATTGATGTTGCATAGAAAAAAGAAAGAAAGAAAGAAAAAAAAAAGGAAATAATATACTTCTCTTTGGACTAAGAGGAAGCAGATACATACACAGTCAAAGGTTTTGCAATTGCAGTGTGCCACCAGTGAAGCTTGTGATGTTGGAAGCTATTGAATCTAAGCCTCCTAAAGCTCATCTCACCAATCTAGCTCTGCGTTCCATGCATTGTAATTAAGGATTTTTTTTTTTTCTTGCTGGTGGTCAAGGGCAAGTCGAAGCAAGACCTGTATAACTAAAAATAATTTTAAAAATAAAGAAAATTAGTATCACAGAATTTACAGTGCAAAACATACACTAGGAATCGTTGTGCTTGAATGAAAAAGGACCTCAGAGCAGGCAAGAGACTGAAATTCAATTGCTGGGTCAGTCTTAACTACAGGATTTCCATACCTATTCTCAAGTTGTTCTGTGAGCTTCGGTTTCTTTATTGTAAATGAATGATATAAGGAAGCAGATTTCAGGTTGCACCGACTGATTTAAATCCTTGTAGACTGTAATCTGTGGGGTCTGTGGGTGATAATTTCAGTGATGGGACACAAGAGTCAATAAATACTAGAGTTGTGGGAACACGGAAATGGGCGATGTTAGCAAGGAATAATTGTTTCTAGCCCATCAATTTTGTACTTGAAAGACCATTCTTAGTCATGTTATTTTATCTTGCCCTCATATATGTTCCATCAAAGCTGATTTAACCTTTCAAGTGAATATATTGTATATTAGTTCCCACAACTGAAAGGGCCTTTAAGGTCAGATGCAGGTGGACTGAAGCCATAGCGATCAGTTAATGCCCTTCAGATACGTTAATGGCATCGGGATGGCAGATCCCTCCTCCCATCCTACAGGCTTGTAACATGATGAAAAGAAATTGTGAAAATCAGGCTTCCAGGGTGGGTGGCTGAGACAGGCCGCATCTATGAATGAGCTGCAGTTGCCTCACAGAATACATTGATTTGAAGTCATTCGATGTGCTACTTCTCTGATAATGTAAAGATACATAAAGGAGACTGAGAAACTTCAGGAAATTGCAGGTACCAGTTACAAAATTCAACTTAGTGGAAATTAGGTCAGAGTAGAGATTTATGTGTTCAACAGATTTCTTTTTTTTTTTTTAATGGCTATTTTTTAAAGAATTTTTTATTTTATTTTATTTTTTCTTGTTTCAGAACCTTTATTTGTTTATTCACTCATTTTTATGGCCGGCTCAGCCCACCCCAAGGGCAGCGCTGGCACAGCCTATGGTGCCGGGGATTGAACCGAGATCCCTGAAGCTGCCCAATCTTTCCCAAGCAGGCGCTTTAGACCACTGAGCCATCCCACTGGGCCCTCAACAGATTTCTAATGACCACTGCCATCAGCTAGGCACTCACAGAGACTAGGCTTATGGCGTCAAATAATCGGCAGTGTCTTTAGCCTGCATGCAGATCAGGTGGGTTGGGTCAGGAGAGCAACTATTTAATGTGAGAAGAGATGTTAATGTCTATTCAGTATTTCAGAAAGAAAGCTGCGCCTCACATCTCATGTCACATTTCCTATCAGGTTTCCTGTATTTCAAGTTCAGAAGTGATACAAGCTGAGAAGCTAAGAAGCTGAGAAGCTAAGGAGCTATGCTAAACACGGTAGGAAATACACACAGCACTGAAACATGGACGGGTTCGCAGTGGAGAACATGGCTAGGGTGAAATGCTCATATTTATGGCTGTATTAAGCAGTTATTAAAATGAAAATTGACTTAAAGAACACTAAATTTCTACAAAGATACTGTAATATACCTTAAATTATTAAGTGATCTAAATTTTTGTTCTTCTTATAGTCAATGTTATTCATGCTTCACAATTTTACTTTTCGGGCTTCTTTGCCATATACAATCATGTACCTTATACTCAACAGTAATATGATTATATAATCAAATTACTGTGTTTAGCATTTTTTTTTCTTCTCCAGGGACTTCTTGAATAAGAAAATAAAGGAAGCAAATAAGGTTGTTTACATCAGAAACCTCTTTTTTTTAAGACAAGGACTTGTTGGTTGTTTTGGAATTCACTTTGCAGCCTCTGCTGGCCTTGAACTCACAGTAGTCCCCCTGACTGCTAGGATGACAGAATGTGGGCTACCAGGGCCAGCCTCAAGAGTTAAGTAGACAATATAAAAAAGTGTTTGTCTTCTAGACTAAAAGTCTAGAGTACTTACATTCTCACAACTTCCACCTCCTGTGTCCACTGATCCTTGACTATAACATGAGTATATTCAAATCAAGACCTTCCCTTTCCAGGTCTGCCTAATCTTTACTCCACACACTCATAACCATTATTATTTTTTTAATGTATTTGGTACAGTGTCTATAGTGTCTCACTATGCAGACGGGACTCATAGTGATTCTCCTGTTTTTAGCCTCTCAAGTGCTGGGATTACAGGTGGGATGTCACACACCCAGTCTTAGTTGTCTCAGCATGCCCTGAGACATGCTGAGACATGAGCCCCCTCAGCACAGCATGCAAGGGATTGAATTCTGGTCCCTGGACAGACCTAAGCAGACACTTTAGTCTGCTGAGCTATCTAGCTGGCCTTATAACCATTCTAATTCTGATCTTCCTGCTTGGAGATGCTAATGGAGTTCTCTCCTTCTAGTAAAGGATCAGCTGCAAACTTTTGTAGAAAAATGGACATGACTCAAGATTGTAAGTTTAAATGAAATAAATCAGATGCTAGGCTTAAACATTACACAGCTTCTTTCATGTAAGTAATATAAAACAAATAGAAAAATGAAAGTAAGATAAAAGGAAACAAGAAGACAGAGCTTTTGCAAGGGGAAAGGAACCAGGAGACATAGGAAGGAGGGGAGGAGGAGAAGGGGATGAAATAAAAGAGCAAAGATGTGTCAGGTGCACCGACCAACACTCCAAGAGTAACCTCACAATTATGTGCTACAAAAGCTTAGTAATAAAAATTTCTAAAGACTGAAGTCTCCCTTTCCTTCCCACCTTTTCTTCAGGAGGTGTTTTGGTGGCATGTTTTTGGAATCAAATTTCAACAGTTTATTCACTGTGATTCTAACACAGAAAAGCTACAGGCAATTGTCAAATACATGGATGAATGATCTGCAGGTTCTTTTAAATTCTAATTAGGTTCTATTTCATAATATTGTACTTGAACTATGAAGGTCCTATAGAAAATGATTAAGAATTATATCAATAGATCTCTGAAGACTATGTATCATTTTCCAATGATCTGTATTGCTTTCTTAAATAATATTTTAACAAATTCTGAAGACAGAAGTGTATATAGTCTACAAAGAAATGGCAAAAAAAAAATGTCAGCAAAGAATTGAAATAAAATTAGTCTTTTCACCTCTCCACTGATGCTGGATGAGAATCACTATACCCAGGACTACAAAGTTAGACTGCTTTTTTGGTGCTAAGAATTAACCTCAGGACCTTGCGCTTGCCAGACAGGGACGATGCCACTGAAATATATTCCCTGACCCAAATTTAGATTATTTATGAAATATTTTCTGGTTAAACAAAAAAGTTAATTTTCAAAAACCGCTCAGAAGCTATGTGCATTTTTGTATAACATCAACTCTAAGTATGAAAGGCCTTGTAGAAACTCAGGACAAACAAAGAAGTATCAGAGATCCAACCTAGTATGAAAGGAATATTCATTTAAAATGTTTTGTCCTATTTAGTAAATGGTAAGAACAGCTTGCCTTGCCACCTCTTGAAATAAATTTCCTTCCTGAACTACAGCTCTGTGTGTGTGTGTGTGTGTGTGTGTGTGTGTGTGTGCGCGCGCGCGCGTGTCTAAATGTTAATTTCTATTTCCAGCAAGGTGTGGTGGCACACTCTTGTAATCCCAGCACTTGGGAGGTTGATGCAAGAAGATCAATGTTAGTTCAAGACCAGCCTTGGCTACAAAAGTGAGCTCAAGACAAGCCTGACCTGTATAGTGAAACCCTGCCTCAAAAAGACAAAATAAATAAATAAAGTTAACTTCCTATGATCTCATCTATCAACTTTGAGCACTAGAATTCAAGATTTAGAGTTCCAACCTGGGATTCATTTCCCAGAACAGGATAATAGTATTGGCCACTAGAAATAGTGAAAATAGATAAAGTCTTAGGGTCACTAACGTTGCACATCTGACTCACCAGGATCCTGAAAACCCATGGATCTCATATATGAAGAAAAGATGGAACCAATGAATAGCTAATAAAGTAAGTGGCAACCTCTTAATTGCAGCGCTGGTCTTTGCTTTGAGAGAAAAGGATGATTGCCTTATACACAACAGTGAAGCCCCACAATTGCATCCTAAGGAAACATTCATACTGACAAGAACAGTTGAGATGGAAATTAAGGACAAAAGGTAACTTGGTAATTTGAGGCTTGCTTCTACTGGACATTTAGACAAAATAGATGGTGAAATGCTTCTGCACACAACAAAGCCCTATAAAAATGCCAGCCCATTAATCATAGGTGATTTTAATTACTCCAATATTGATTAGTATAGCAACTATACAAAAATCTAAACAAGACAGTGTGCTTTCCTGAGCTTGCGTTTTCCCCCCTCCTCCCAGTTTCATGAACAGCTGGCTTAACCAAAGCCTATTTTAAGATAAAGAAAAATAACAAACATGAATAAAGTTAAAATTGTGTAGGGCTACAATAAAAAGTTATTAAAGACAATGGAATTTGGGTTCTTTTTTAAAAGTTGGAATCCTCGAAGAAAATTTTGCGAAGTATTATGCTTCTTGAGAATTATTCTGTCAGTTTTTTACAATAAATGTGTGATGGTTTAGTCTTCAGATTAAGTACTGAATTTGTAATAATTTTTAAATATATATATATGTATATATATATATATTGTTATGCTTTTGAGCCATATATGTCATCATGTATAATATGTAGGTCCTAATCTCTCTTTTATGGGAATACTGTCTTCCTGTACATGATTTAATTTCATGAAAATGACAGAAAATATAGTTGCATGATTTACAATTACAATTATATGTAAGATAAAAATTTTACAGATTCACAGATTTAATCATGATACAACTACAAGCACCAAGAACCATCTATTGTTTTCTTTAATTGAACTTACAATCTCCATAAGCCTTTATCTTACTATGTAGTAGTTAAAAATTATATTTAAACTTGAAAACTTCAGGCTTCTCATTTATGGCCTCAATTTTACTAGCGCATCCTTTTAGTTTACTTAAGAAGTAGGGTAAATGCTAAGAATGTCAAAGTTAACTGCCTTCCCTACATGGCCCCCAAGATGATCGGCATATATCTAGGATGAGAATTAAGGCTCTACTCGAGGGGAGGGAGGCTTATCACAATCTGGGAAAAAGCCTTCAGTGTGCTTTCCAGGGAATCTCTGCTTTCTTCTCAAGTGGAATATCAAAGCAGCCAGTCATCAGTATTTTGGTCCCTTAATTAATGTACTTGAGCTGGATGCTTCCAAATCTAATTAGCATTAACCTGGCACTCGATGGTGAATGTTCCATCGTGTACCCTCTGGATCATAAATCTTGTGTGCACTCCATAACTGCCTCATCTCTAACCAAGGCTGAAGTCTATTTGCCAGTCTGTTCAGTATCTTGGGCACTCTTCAGGAGCATAAAGGAGTCTCTCTGAGCTACAGGAAGCCAAGGCCCTGTCTTAGGCTGACCACATAGGGCTTTTCCTTCATGATTACTTACAAACTAGGCTCATTCCATCCCAGCAATCAAGTATGCCCTGCTCACAAAGACTGGCGCCTGCCCAGGCTTTGCCAATGGAAACTCCATTTCTTGTGATTGTAGCGAGGTAGATTTGGGAATGCAGAGCACTTATAAGATTTTCCTAACTCTTTTTATCCTCTTCTATGAAGGACTGTACACTCAAAATAAGCCTAGTGGTATACTCAAATGCATCTGAAAAATTAAGGGTAGGTCCTCACCTTCCTTGCTAACTTCTTGTATGTGCCAAACTGTGCTGAAGTATCTCAATTCTCCTAGCAAGCTTACAAATGTCAACAGTTTATCCAGGAGCAGGTTCAAAGGCTCAGAAAGGTTAAGTCATTTCTGTAATGTCACTTAGTCAAGCGACTACCGGAATGTAGTAAAGCAGTGACTTACAGCTAGAGATATCTAACTCCAGACGGATGCCCTTAACTGCTGAGATCAAACGGGAGAAGATGCAGAAATGACTCACTCATATGTATACTCCCTCATAAACTGCAAAAGCCCATGTATCTTAAACCAGGAAAATAAAATAAACCCAAGCTAAGGAAAGAAAGAAAGAAAGAAAGAAAGAAAGAAAGAAAGAAAGAAAGAAAGAAAGAAAACTTCCATTGTTTGTGTTGTACTGAAACAACTATCATTCCCTGGAATTTACACTGTATGTGTTCAGATTCCGACAGTAGAGATCTCTTAGCAAGTACTAGAAATTAGTGCTGTTCAAGCTTCCAAGTAAAAGGTGCCCATGTGATGGCATGATTGTGCCATAAGTCAATCTTTAAATCTTGAAATAAAATATTGACATAAATCACTGTGTACTTGAAGCATCTTGTGTGGCTTCCATTTCTCTTAAGTTCCAACTGCTAACACAAAAGCTCTGGGCATAGTTCCAGGACAACTGCTGTGAAGTACAGTCTAGGACTGATCATGCAGACTGGTTTGGAGAGAGTGACCACTTGTTCAGTGAGGTAGAATAGATTCCAGGGCTGCTAGTGTGCAGTTCCTCACATGCACGGAGCCTCTCCTCACAGGGTAGGCTCAGGGATGGCTTTGGGAACTGCAGGGACAGGCACTGAGGTGAGCCCTCTGATTCTGATTAAACTTGATGGCATAAAGGATGAAAAAAAGCTCAGGCGCATGGGTACCTGGCTGTGGCACGTTAGTGCTGTCTCTATTCTGCTTCTTAAACTTGCTGCCTCCAACAGCTGCAGGTTGCTGAGTTTAAGTCTGCTATCTCTTGTTGCTACTGATAGATGTAATAAATGGCACAGAAACCATTTCAACAAGATACACAATTACAAAGTAATCTGAATTCCTGACCCTAATCCTTCTCTTATTGAAAGTCAGAGCTCTTATGGGGTAACCATGAGTGACTTAGAAATATAATGGAAATTTTGGGGGTGATCTGCAATAGGTATGTGAAGGAGCTGATCTATAAAGTGAAAGCAAAAAATTTGTTGTCTTAATGTCATTAATGCAAATATTAAATTAATTTATAAATATTTGTATAAGTACATGCAACACAGTATTACAAGTATGTTTACTAATTAAAGAGATACAGGCAGCTAAAAGAACTTCATTTTTTATACTCAAATGTTCTATGATTTTTTAATTTTTATTACTTTTAAAAAGAAATAACAATAACAGTTTCAGAACACATTAGTAATACATTCACAATAATTCACACAATGTATATTGTTGTCCTCATAGTAGTTAATACAGAGCATAGGGTGTAGTGATAAATTTTCTAATCGATATTGGTAAAGAAAGAAAAAAATTCTTCTCTTTGAACTAAGAGGAAGTAGTTGTACACATAGTCCAATGTTCCATAATTTCAGTGGGTTACCAGTGAAACTGATATTGTTGGAGGCTGTTGATTTAAGCCTTTTACAGCTCATCATACTGATCTAGCTTTGTGTTTTATGCCTCATAGTTAGACTTTCTGCTAGATGGTTAAGGGCAAGTTAAAGCAAGACCTGTATAACAAAACATATAACTTTTGTATCTTTCTTTTTTTTTTTTTTTGTGGGACCAGGGTTCGAACTCACGACCTTGCACTTGCCCAGCAGGCACTTGTGCCTCGGAGCTATCTCCCTAGCCCCCAACTTTTGTATCTTTCAAGGTCAAATTCCCTCAGGGTTAACTTTAGAACAATGTGCAGTGCTTTGTAGAACTGTTGTAAGTGTCAACCATCGGGATGAGTCATGGCCATTGCTAGTCCGTTTTGCTCTCTGTGAAAGCCTGAAAGAATGTTTTCTCTCTAGGTGACTCTTGTTAGGCATACCGTACTTCATTTATCCATTTTCTCTGTGGTTCCTTCATCTCCTTAAACAGAAAATTTGGGACACCACTGAGTTACAGGATATTATAGCACAGGTTCTCTTATGTCCTGAATCCTCATTGACCTTGAAGGGCTAGAGCCAAAATATTGGCTATCCTTGTAGCTCTTCTTTTTCTCTAATTTTTAGTCTGTAAACTTACACACTTAACCGTTACTCCAGAACAGAAGCTTAGTGATACTATTAATCTATAGCATAGATACTTGAGCTTAACATCACTATTTTTCTGAGTATCAAACATCTTAGATGTAACTTGGAATTGGTATTTTCTATCAATCATTGATATTCTAATAAATCTCTATAGAACATGATAAAAGAAGTTACACAGTTTACACAGACATTTACAAATCCAAGGATGCTGAAATTGCAGCCTGTCAAGCTTATGAGATTTTTCCTTGTCACTTACTCTCATTTAATACCCTTTTTTGTTTTCTTGTTAACCAACCATTTACTTGAATGTAGCAGTAACTGAAATTACATTAGAAGCAGCACACATCTAAAAGACCAGAATGACAGACATTCCAAGCATAGTTTTAGTGTTGCACATTGCTATCATCAATGTGAAAAACCTTTTGAAGGTTCTTAGGACAATATCTAAGTCATCCTGTGTACATAAGTGCATAGTTTCGCTCCTGCTATGTTTCCTCTCTTTTCTACTTCCAGTCACTTTGTTGTTTAATCCATAAGTCTTTGATTTTCATTCAGCTGTGTTATGCTTTTCCATTTTTATTTCTTCTTTAGAGTTCTTACACTAGGGAGACTATATGATATTTATATATGTAGGTCTGGTTTACTTCACTCTATTTATTTATTTATTTATTTATTTATTTATTATGGCCGACTCAGCCTTCCCTGGAAGTGGGGCTGGCACAGCATGTGGTGCTGGGGATTGAACTGCAGTTCCTGCGGTTGCCTAAGCTTGCCTTTTTTTTTTTCCTGTGGGACCGAGGTTCAAACTTATGACCTCGCACTTGCCAGGCAGGCTCTTGTGCCTCAGAGCTATCTCCTCAGCCCCAAGCTTTCCTAAGCAAGTGCTTTAGACCACTGAATCATCTCACCGGCCCTAGAAGAACTTAAAATTGCATGTATAGGTGAAGCTTAGATTCCACTGTGCCTCGAATTAAATAAACATACTGAAATTCCTTCTATAATGGAAGAAATTCATACAGTTAGGAAGATGAGGATGTTGAACTGTGCTTTTCTCCCGTGATGGGTTCATGCACTTCCATCTGTATTGCGCTGCGGAAGGGAGACACTGAATAAACACCTACTCTGTTTTGCTTCCCGAATGGAGTTTATGGTCACTCACCAAGGTAAGCATTCTTTTTACATTAAGGGAAAAAAACAACCTTGACTTTCAAAAACTACTTACATGGTAGTTGCCAAATAACAGTGACACCTGAGGGCCCTGGGTTATGAGGCTGATCAGTCGGATCATGCATATGGAGCAGGTGATAGCTTGACTGGTTCAGCATCAGCTTTCACAGAATGTCTGTAAAATAATGCTCTATTCATTTATATCATCTTGGTTTTACAGCTGGAGCAGAGATACTTGGAAACCAATAGAATTTTTACATTAGTTCTTTCACTTGTACAGTGAAAGTTACTTTGCTAGTTAGGCCCAGAGCCTGGGCAAAAAATAATCACTATCCATGAAGAACTCAAACTTTTGGTTCCAAAGGGCATCTTAACGGGTGCCAAGAGGGCGATTTCTATCTGTCCTCCTTTACGGTACAAGAAGATAAGTTGGTGTTGAGAAGAGTAGATGGATGGATCTTGAAGACTGTAAGTAAATTATTTTAAACTTCATCAGATTGTAAATACAGTTGTGAGTTGTGGTTACTTCCAGCTTGTATATGCTACTAAAAACTGATAACCAGTTTTCAATGGGCAGACATTTTTTAATTATCTATCTTCATAAGTAGATGCAGTTTAATTTCAGATCACAAAGCACTGCCTTCACCAGCTTGTTCTCTGCAGATAGTAGACTTAATACAGCCATTTCATATCCTACAAGATGCAATGCTTGCTGTTGGTACAGAGAACATTGTGTTACTGAACCTGATGACCTGTTGTGACGTAGATCAAGAGAGCTGCTCCTCCAGCTTCCTGAGGCTGCCTGCATTCCTTGGGTAGTGTCCCCCTTCCATCCGCAAGGTTGGCATTGGACACTTCAGACCTTTCGACTTGCATCACTCTGACCCTTCCGCCTGTCTCTCACTCATAAGGACACTGAGTTGATGTGAGAAATACCCAAATAAGACAGAAAGATCTTTCCAGCTAAGTACCAGCTAACAAGAAAACAGAATTCATTATGAAATCTTAATTCCCATTTTCCATGTAACAAAACACATTCACAGACATGTTTGAGGAACTGTACTCAATATATTTGAAACACCTTTCCTTTCCTTTCACCCTCATGTTTTCATGAAGAAACTCCACTCAGTAATCTTCTTGACTGTTCCATATTCTTCAGAGTCGAAAAGTAACTTTTATGAGACACAGAATATTTCAGCAGTCACATGTGGCTCAATATTCGTATTCGCCTAGACCTCCCTAGAGTACAGAGAATGTGCATGGCATTGCCTGTATGTGGTGGTGGTTCTCAGGGCCCAGACCATCTCTTACTCTCTGAGTGCACAGATAGTGCCACCCAACAATAGCTAGACTCTTAGCAACATCTCTAGTGACTATGGCCCAAAAGTCATTATTGATAATTGGTATGTCTCCAGTTGTCTATATCTCTGCATATCTCTATTTTCTCTCAAGTCTTAGTAAAAAAAAAATGGGGCCTGATTGACTAAGTTCATAATGTAATAAAATATTTGTCAGATAGGTATTATGCACATGTTCAGTGAAATACTTAACTTTCCAATTCCTCTCTTTACATTTAAAAAAATTGAGCTTAACTTTTGAACTATTTAGAGACAACTTCAAAGTAATTCTGTAGGGGGAAAAGTGGCAACCAGAGTGGTATTACTCCAACAAATCTGAATATTCTCTCACTCTGACATTTTGTCTTTGTTGTGAAAAACTATTTCCCATATTAAATTCTTTGCATGCACCTTGTTCACAGTCAATATCGAGACAAATTCTGATGCCTATGACTCGCTTCCACTCTTCTTTTTGCATCTTTGTGGCTCTTCTAACAACCGTGTGCAAGCTGTCTATTCTGGCTGCCTAAGAATTCCTCCTCATAGACTTCCTTCCCACTGTGCTCCCAACTAAGTCAGAACCTCCGCGAAGTCTTTCATCACTCTCAAAAGGAAAGAAAAGTACAGTGGTCTCTTTTTCAGGTAATAAAATGTCTCCTGGGCTTGGGATTTTGCTATCTGTTTCCCTGGCAACAATTTCCTCTTCCAAAATGCAGTTTGGAGAAATCTCACTGCTTCAACGACCCGGGTCTCTCCTCTTACATCTTACTGTCACAACCAGAAAGGAGTACCTGAATCCAACAGGCTGCCTCCCCTCCGTCCCCAGAGCTGTGGGCTGGTGGGTTGCCTAGGGTTTTCATGGTAGCAGTGCTCATTCCAGGACTGCTTCCTTTCAGTTTCCCTTTATAGTTTCGGCTGTTTCTTTCAAATCTGTAGCAATGTTATGCATTTCTTTCAACCCCTAAGGTTTGTTCTCAGCACCCTGCTTTTTTCATGCTTCTTTGCTCCATTTTGGTTTATCATTTCTCTTTATTTTATAAGTGAAAAGTCTGTGCATCCACTGATTATAATGCATAATGCTTTAAATTTCTTATCAGTTATTGATCTTTTGTTGAAATTGATATACAACAGTCTCTATACAATATTGAGAACTTTTTCATTTATCTTTTCCTGCTCCTCTTCATCATCAAATTATACAAATCAATGTTTCCCTCGGAATCCATCATGAGTGGCAATACATAACTGCAAATCTAGGGGCCTCTGTCCAGCTGTCCTCAATCTGTGGTTTCATCTTAACCCATTTCGGTCATCTTTAGAATCAAGTTTTCAACCATGCTGCTGCCCAACACTTTCCCAGAAGGGCCACCCAGATTCGTGCTTCTGATCGCCTCTTCTCCCCGCACATGCGGTCTGTGTTTCACATTCACTGCCAGGACGTAACATCATGAGTGCTGGCGTCTTTTCTGAGTGCCTATTTTGAGAGCACTGTGTGCCAGCTTCTCCTGCTCTTCTTCGCTTCCTGGCATCCGCTAAGGGAATTGAACACCTCTGATTGTCTTCAGCCCATGGTGTTTAGCGTTCACAACTAACAGACCACCAGCAAAAGGAGAGAACTCAGCTTTCCCTTTTTGGTGTCTTCTTCACGAGACTATGGTGGTTCCTCAGGAAATGTGAGGCTCTTGGAGCAGACCCGCTGCCGCTAAGTTTCCTCTGCCTTTGTGATGTTGTAGCTGCTGCGATTGTCAAAGCCAATCCACTGAATCTTTGCATTCTTCAGGACTTCTCACATGTTAGTGACACTGTTAAGAAGCAGCATTTCTACCTTCCTTCTCTGAAAGTCCAGGGGACATTGTGACTGTGTCTGTCAGAAGTGGACTTCTTGAGGCTGAAGGTGCTGTGGACATCACATGCTTTTCCTGAAGGCATGGAGTAGGTTCCTCCAGTGATGGCTAGCACATATAGGCAGGTGTTTCATGAAAATGCTACCAGGATCTGTACCACTGAAGGAATTCTGATCTTTATTAAAAACATTACATGCAGCACTCTCAGCGATTTTTTCCACGGATTCCTTTCCATAGAGATAGCCTCCTTCCTGGGTGGAAAGCAGCTTTGAATTGTTTCCTGCTTGCTTCTGTTTACCAATGGTGTTTTCCTTATAAAAGAGTACCTTCCATCTCCCCCAATGAAGCATGTAATTATGAACACAGTAATATGTAGAGGTTATGAGAAATCATGGGGTCCTTAAAAGTTCTGCCATATTTGTGGCAACTGGTGGTTTCTAGCATTGCTTTTGTTTTCTTTTGTTGGTTTTTGGAACTTGCAGGTCACTGCCAGTGCACTGTGCTTAGTAAGCTAAAGCAAGAAGCACCTGATGCTGAGGATGGACTTCTGTCACGATCCTACACTCTAATGTCTCCAAGTCTGCCCCTTCCCTCCTCCTGGGACCAAACAGACAACTAAGCATTCATGTATTCCATGAATGAGGGTTGAAAGTGCAACTTTAAAAAAAAAAAAAAAAAAAAACCTCTGTCTTAATAACTCTTCTCTCATTGCTGGGACAAATACCTGTCACTCAAAATAAGGGAAGTAAAAGTTTATTTAGTTCACAGTTACTGGATGTTTCAGTCCATACTCAGCCAGCTCCAAGGCAGAGAGACATATGGCAGAAAACAACCTTTCAAGGTGGCAGCTAAGTGCAAGAGGGGAGAGGGTAACAGCAACTCAAGCAGTTAACTTCTCTTCCTCCCTTACATTGAAATGTAAAGTACCTGCCCCAGGGGAGGTGCAGCACCCACACCCACAATAACCAACCACAAATTCTAGAAGCAGCCCCATGACTGCATGAGGCTTTGCAGGAACACTTATACACAAACCACAACAAATTCTAATATAGTTGTCAGAAAGTTCATTAAAACCAATAGAAAACTTTCTCTGTTTTTGATAGAGGTTTTCTTGTATGCAGATTTTTGCATTTGAAAATTCTTTACATTTCAACATTATAATTTTCATTGAAATAATTTTATTGGTATCTCCTGAATCTAGTCACAATCACTTACCCTAGTATGATCATTATCATGGCAAGAGATACTACTTTTTATAACTAAGTCTGTTGAAGAGTAAGTTCGTGAAGATCTGATTTGAAATCACCTATTTCAACTTCAAGAGTTTGATGATTTACTTGAAGATTCTTTCCTTAAAAACCACTTAATTCTTCAGAAGTTTTCCTCTCTTGAAAACATCATTTAGCTCTCACACTGAGTTAGTGTCATCAGCACCTGCGCTGACTCATCTTGGAAGCTTTTGAATATCAGAACCTTAAGCCTCCAACTATCACAATGAGGCACAGGGTTGATTTAGAAGAATGATAAAATCGCAAAGTCTCTCTTGTACAGCTTGCTGATGTGTCCACTATGGACTTCTTCTGTCCCACACAGAACTTGGCCTCATAGTTAGAGATCCAGCAGAACCCACATCCTTCTGAGTGTCTACTCAAGGGATCATGAGTTAGAAAACTTTTCTCATTCTTTCTTATTTATAAGGTCTTTCACTTATTTCATTCGTAAGCAAATGGGATGTGGAAGTATCTCAATAGATGAATGGTACTTTGATATATACTGCCTTTGAAGGAGAAAAAAAAATAACACTTCCAAATTTACAACCCAGTTTTTGTAGCCTGGCATTTTTACCCCTAACAGACATAGATTCATATAAGAATATATGTCTATTTTTTCCAACAAATTGACATTGACTGATATTGATTTCCTTTCTTTCATTATTTTTTTTCATTTGCTTCTTCCTTCTTTTGGAACAATCTGTGCAAAACATTTCTTTGCTCACCAGACCTTTAGAGTTTGATCCTTTCTTTTTATTTAAAAATGGGCATGCATTTACTTCAGATCATTTGTGCTCTAACATTCCATGGGCAGAGAAAGTCTGCGAGTGTCCATTGCCATCTCTCTGGGAAATGATGGTGTCCACAGTATCTCCAGATCTGCTCGGCTGATTACATAGCTGTCATGGAAATGGCCTTGCCAATGCCATGGACCTCACGAAATGTCCTCTATCTTTTCTGTTAGTTTTCATGGAGATTCAGAAGTAACTCACTGTAGTCTAGTGAAAAACATTGATTTCATGTTGTGATTTATAGTTTACATCTTGATGTTCTCTTGCAGTTTATGTACTCATAGGTGGAATTTGGGGAGGTGATTGAATTACAAAGTCATGATCCTTACCAGTGGATTTGTGCACTGATTTGTTTATGGCTGGATGTGTTTTGGAAGGTAACACCTGCTTGAAAGAGGTGTGTCACTCATGCTCCCTCTCTGCTACCTGGCTGCCATGCAATGGACTATTTCTCCTCTGACTCTTTCACCCTTCTGCTCTGCTCCCTGCCTTGAAGACTGTGGACTATGTTCTGAAACCCCCACAAACTGTGAGCAGCTTGCCCCTTCAGGATGAGCAGAATAATATATTCAAGTCTATGAAGACAGACGCCATATGCCACAACGAAATTATAGTCTACGCTCAAGAGTCGAAGACTGTACAGCACACCTGCATGTGCACGACAGGAATACCAGAGGTCATATGAGAATGCTGCTTGGGGCCGGAGAGATAGCTTAGTAGAGTAAGTGCTTGCCTGGCAAGTGCAAAGGCCTGAGTTCAATCCCCAGTTCTGAAAAAAAAAAAAAAAAAAAGGAAAAGAAAAGAAAAAGAATTCTGCATATAGCCATAGCCTCGAGTTTCCTATTTCATCTTTTAAAGTGGCTTTGTTCTCCCCAAACACTGCTTGTGGACAAACAGCGTGAATGGGTTGTGGTTTCTAAAGTGCAGATATAATTTAGCTCAATTTAGAGGAAATTTGCTGATTTTCTCAGAGAAGATTTTTTTTCTTCCCCTTTTAGAAAAGTACCATGTTTACTCTCTCTCCTAACAATGGCAGGAATTTCCTTTCACAGAAGCAATCTTTGAAATGTCAATTAGGATTATGTTTAAACTACCAAAATGAAGCTATTTCAATAATGACTTAGACCCCTAAAATGTAAAATTGAAGTGAGTGGTTTGTGTAGAATTTGTTGTATTTTTCTGGCTCCTTTCCAAATACTGTGATTCAAGGGTTCTTTTTAGACGAAAATATGCTGTCAACACATTTGTTTGTTTTGCTGATTTCACAATTGAAAATAAATCCTGATGATGAAGATTCTATTAATGATATATTTTCTGATATAAAATATATTTAGTAAAGAAAACAATATTTAAATGCTCAATAAAAGAAGACTGGAATTTTACAAACTTAAATTCTACAAAACCCTGCTGAAATCAAACTTTTGTGTGGATCTTGTGTGGACCACTTTCACTGCAAACGTACACATTGAGGTCTGAAGCACAGATAGAGCATTTGGAGAACTACACTATGGTTAGAGCAAAACTAACACTAAGTCACCGGGACACAATGGGCCTTGACAAAAACAGTCTTTTTTTAAAAAAATTAATTAACCTGGGTGGCTTCTCTCCATAGGAAGAAAATCATTAGTAAAAAGAATTTGAGTAATATTTTCTGAAATATATAATATACTGTAAAAAAATATAAGAACAGAATTTGTTTTGTGCTTGATGGAATACAGAATTATGATTTATCTTTTCTATTATGAAGAGGAGAAGTTTCCCCCATAGCTGGGAGAAAGCAAACAGTCATTATTACTAGATTAACATAAGGCAGCATAGAATAGGTCTTATGTGCAAAATATGTGATAAATTAAATAGATCAGAATTCTTTCCCTTGGTCTGGGGAGGTAGCTCCATGACTGAGCTTAGAACCAAAGGATTTTCCAACAGCCCTCAAGTAACTCTGTTTCCTTCTGGTTGAGTCACTGAGTTAAGCTTAACTGGGGCACTCTGGGTACATTTGCCAACTGCTTAGGGGTATGGGGAGCTTCCTTTGCAGATTTGTTAGCAGCAGTGATGAGCTTGGCCTCTGGCTTTTTTGGAGTCTGTCTCAGGTCTTTCTTCCCTGGTGAGGATTTTGTTGCTTCTTCTGTCCTATTTCTGGCTTCTTCTGTGGACCTGCACCTGAGGTCTCAGGAGTTGGCAGGGCCTTTCTCTTCTGGCCCAGGGGTGTGCAGGAAGCAGGACTGTCTTTTGGAGACTTTTTCTGTGGGACACGTTTTTACACCTCAACATGTTCTTTTATTGGAGTCAGGCCTATTGGTACGAGTTGTGGGATTTCCTCATCAGATTCATTTGTCACTTTAAATTGGGTTTTCACTTTGTGGGTAATTTTCTTCTGAGACACACAGCTCTTCACAGAAGCACCTTTAGCTTTGGATGGCATGTCACCTTTGGTTTTAGGTGTCATGTCACCTTTAGTTAGGGCTGATGTAGCCTTCTTAGCTTTTTCCTTTAACTTTTTTTTTTTCTCTCTTCAACTTCCATTTTTCATGAAGTTTTTGCTCTTTCTCTTTTTTTTTAGCCTTGTTTTCC
This sequence comes from Myocastor coypus, assembly GCA_004027025.1. Taxonomy (NCBI): domain Eukaryota; kingdom Metazoa; phylum Chordata; class Mammalia; order Rodentia; family Myocastoridae; genus Myocastor; species Myocastor coypus. Next base: position 106,772 of record PVJA010001333.1, read on the forward strand.
TTCAGTTTATGGATGACCATTTTGTTGGCATCATTCCGGTAAGAGACAAATGAGGAAAAGACGGGAAGGGAAACCGACTTCCCAGTTTTCACAAATAGGAATTTCCCACTTTCCCACTTCTCGGGCAATTTTTTGGAAAGGCTTTCTGCCACAGCAACAATGTTTTCAGTGATCTTGCTCTTGTATTCCAGTGCGCCCAATGCATACAGCACTGCAACAACCACTTTTAGAGATGTTTAAGACAGTCCCACCTAGGGAATTGTTGATCTCTTCTCATAAATTCTTGGCCAGAAGGTTTACAGGTACCATAACTTTTTTTCTCTGATAGAAATGTCTTCCTATACGTGAGGGCAAAAGCCACCTAATTCTCTCATCAGTAAATAAGAAGTCAAAACTGTTCAGGAGCTGGAGCTTGGACTCAGGCTTTATATTCTGTTTTTAAAGTTCGGAAAGGAATAATCCGAGAAATTGTTTTAATTCCATGCTTGTTCAAAAGCTTTCTATAGAAGCGTTCTGTCTGTTCAGTTGACTGGAGTTCATCCTTGGTAAATAAACAGATTTCTGACAGGTCTGACCGAATACCATGAGGCAAGGACAATTGGACCCTCAGCTCTTTTCCTGGAATTTTCCATAGTACCACCATTAAAAATAAATTTTCAGTCTCATTCAAAAGCAATCCATTTTTGTTCTTTCTGGACTTTGAATGTGTCAACAAAGCTTCCACTGCCTCTCCAATCAGCCCTTGGTCAAGCTGTGCTAGTGAGGGCCGCTCCACGGGAGTGGAAGAGGCGAGCAAAGCCGACTCTTCGGTGGAGGGCGAGTCCTCCATCTCACTTTCACCTCATGCAAACCAGCACGCACTCGGGAGCCAGCTTTCTGCCTTAATTTTTAACTGGGTAAAGAAAAACATTTAAGTCTGGTGTATGTGTTAGCATTGCAGACTTAATGCAGTCTAGTATGAGCAGAATAGAAATGGAGATGAGTAGATCTGTGCTTGGCTTGGTTAGAAAGCAAACCAAGAAAGTGGGGCCATAAGGTAAATTATGTAATTGAATGACAAGTGCTCTCTGCATGACAGAATCAGAACCATACACTTATCTATCTCCAATTAAAGGCTTCATTGCTTTCCTTCAATTAAACATGAAGGAAATATTTAATTCCAAATTTGTAAACGAAGATGTTCATTCTGTAACTTGAGAGATTCCTCCACCAGAAAAATCCACACACTGCTGCACTGCCCTGCGTTTTGCCTGCTTGCACAAGTTGCAGTGGGATCTGCCTCGTCGCTGTAAGAAGAGGAGACTGAGCAGAGGTGGTGCGCACAGAGCAAGTGTCTTGGGAGGACTCCACAAGAAGGGAGGAGTTTGCAAGCCAAGCTAAGAGGACTCAGGAGAAACCAAACGTGCTGCTCCTGGTTGTGTTCCGGGAGTCGTAAGAACAGAGAGAAAATGCATTATTTTAGTCTCTCAATAATTTTGTCACGGAAAAATAACAAGATAGCTGGTTATAACTATTTACCTGTTGCATTTAACAAAGCCTTCTTTTGTACATGGTCTGTACCACTAACGTCCTTGCTGCCATGAAGATTTATAGAGTTCATTGACTTAAATGATCAGGGACATGATAGTGCTAGGGGACTCTTTTGGGCATCTGCTGTTTTCCCTGCATCCCTTCTGACCCCCTCTCACATGGCAGCAGCCAGATGTTCTTTGGTAATAAGGATCCACCACACCAGCCTTGACAGCAGCTGGATTATTTATCTATTCACTCAAAGGAATGACTTGCAGTGGTGGGACAAACGTTACGTCCCCTGCGGAAGCACTCTTACTGGAGGAATTCTGCCCAGAAATAATAGCATGCCACAGGGGGAGGAGCTAGATAGGGACAGTGACTCATTTATGGTAATGATGGGAAGTACCATTCCCACATGAAGGAAGGTTCTAAGACCTATGAATTCTGGCGATCCACACCACATGCTGATGCATCAAGAGAGAACACAGAGCATCTGCAGAACACTTCCCAAGACCTAACAGGTATTGCTGCATATAGTGCTGTCACTGTGTCTTTGAAAATCCATTCCTCCAGTCAACGCAGCTGGTTTGGAATAAGATGAGCCCCACAGGTGTCAGGAATCAGGCCCATTGTTATGTTTCACTAGCCGAAACCAGTTTCTTTAGATGAAGCAATGATATTCCAGTGCCGTGAATTGATACATTCTGTAAGTCTGCAAATGGTAGGCTTGTCAGAAGTGTTTGAAGGAAAACTGAGTCAATACTCAAGGTAAATATCTGTTCCACTAGAACCAAACGCCGCCCTTTCCATAAAGGAAGCAGCCCAATCGACTCAGCTTTCCATGAGGAAGCTGGTTAATCATTCCGAGGAACTGATCCACACTGGGGACTCAGTGTTTTCTACTGACAGGGAGCCACTCAAGAGTGGAAAGGTTTATCCTTGTAGATGAAAGCTCAGAATAACCTTCATCCCTGTCACCATCAACTATTTATTCACAAGTCCGTTGATTGCAGTGTGCTTGGGTCAGAAAAGCAGGCCATTGGTGGGCAGAATGAGCCATCCTCTCTGATTAGCTGGCCAGGTCTCTAATCATCCAGATAAACCACCAGCTAGGGCTCATTAGCATAGCCTCTATGTCTAGCCACTCCTCAGGGTGGCTGTTCAAAATTCTAGAAATCGGGATTTTAACCAATCGCTTCAAGAGAGGTCCCACCTCCATAGCCACATTCCATTTTCATGAGGATCGGCATGTTGCATCCCCTTAAGGCCATTGGCATGGACTGGGGGAAGGTAGGCAATGAAGCGACGCAGGAGCTACAGACATGTATGTGTCTTTTAGGTAGGCAAAAGACTACCTAAAAGTAGTGCTTTCAGGGAATACTGAAGCCTAGGTTTGTATATGCTACTTTCGTTTGATAATGGAACTCTAGGGTGTATTCCTTGAAGCTAGTGTAATTTATGCCTTGATAGTTCAGACAACCTTGGCTTTACTACATTCACTGCAAACACATGGTAACTTAGTGGTTGTCAGTTAAGCATTTAGACTGTAGTACTCTGTGTGTGTGTGTGTGTGTGTGTGTGTGTATGCAGTTCATGCTTGTGCATATCTGTCCATCCATCTTATTGTTTCACTTTCTAGAAAGTTGTGACATGTATAGTCAACTAAATGCCATAGACCTCTATTCTAATTTGTCTAACTGGTAGACCCACTGACTCATGGGTGCCCCTCAAATTAGTGCCTGTTCAGAGTCAATATGTTAGGCTCAATTATCAAGACTGACTGCACTGAGAGATGTCAGTTCCACAGCAAAAGATCTATTACAATCTCCATTCTTGAGAAAAGTGGGCGCAGAATTATTCAGTAATGCTTTGACTTTCTCCATAAATTTGTTTCTCTCCACTATGGTAGAAATGAGTACTCTGGGTGCTCTGTTTAGGCAAGTATATCTCAACACCATTAAATACTAAGATTTTAATCTGCCTTATCCTTGGGAGAGCTTCCTTTATAGCAAACCAAGAAAGCTGCAGCATTTAGTAGAGACGACTTTTAGGGTCAGATGCCATCCGATCTGCCAAATAGTTAAAGGATGTTCTTACTCATAACAATGAAACATTAACCCAGAATTTCTGCCAAACGGATTTGTGTCAATAAATATAATCTTGTTTAGTTCTTTATCTCCTCTTCATCAAATCATATCCTCTGTATCTATCACTATATATGTTCTCTAGGTTTCTCTAAGTATTATTGGAAATATGTGTGGTTCTTTTGAGGATTGGTACACTTGATAACTCACTTTGGGTGGGGCTGCTACAGTTTGGGCAAAGTTATAGGTCCAGATGCAAAGAGGTAGCAGTAGTATCAGGAAATATCCTAATAGACATGTATGTAAATGAGGTGGCAAGATGCTCACCAGATTAAGAAGAATTAAGAAGTATGAGCCATCTCAGGTAGAGGATATGTTGGACATTTCTGCCTGCCAAAAACTCTCCCCAGGATTTAGGGTTTGACTTGTCTCTCTCCATAAAGATCTCTCATCTGTTAGCATCGCAATAACTAGGATTTGATTCCTTTATAAAAAATGCTGTCCTTTTTCATGACGTGAAAGATTCAACATTCCTTGCGATTCAACCTCTCACAAGATGAAATTGGAGGTACATTTTTTTTTTAAATACAGCAATCTCAACCCCGAAGCAATAGTATCAGGTTAGGATATAGGTACAAATGCTTCCAGGCTGTTAGTGCAGAATTGGTGTTAAGACTTTGAAGCCCTGTGTTCAGTCTTTATTTTTCTCTCTTTTACCAGAACACTTACAAGCAATCAGTTAAAGTGCTCTACAGGGTGAAGCACCTTGTCACCTAGAACCTTGATTCTTTTAATTATTTTATTAAGAATATCAGCCGGGCATGGTGGCGCACGCCTGTAATCCCAGCACTCAGGACGCTGAGGCAGGAGGATTGGTGCAAGTTCGAGACCAGCCTGGGCTACAAAAAAAAAAAAAAAAAAAAAAAAAAAAAAAAAAAAAAAAAAAAAAAAAAAAAAAAAAAAAGACAAAGAATATCAGCGGTGCATGCCTACAATCCCAGCATCTAGGATGACCACAAGTTTGAACCTAGCTTGAGGAACTTAGTAACTTATTGAGAGCCTGTCTTAAAATAAAAAAAAAAGAGAACAATAGCTGAGTGTATAGCTCAGTGCAAAGGGCCTGGCTTCAGTCCTCAGAGCCAAGCAAAGAGACCTCAGTCCCCAGAGCTGGCATTTTGTACATCTCTGCCATTGCACTGTGTCTTGGACTATAAGTGCCCTCTTCACTGAGGGAGTCATTGGTGCCTCAAAACAGAGTCAGTTTTGGGAATCAGTTCCAGAATAAACAAAGCAATTCAGAAGATGCATCCCAGACCCAAATTTTGCACCAAAATTGATTCATATTTATTGTAGTTTGCGGTTGACAAGGGGAAACAATACAAGATGCTCAATTTATAGGATCATTTTATAAGTCACCCAGAGTCATAGCAAAGAGAGTGCATGAAAGCTGTCCACACACTAAAGACCGGAGAATGCAGCTGAGGGCCTGGACCCACAGCAGTGTCCTGCATGAGTCTGGCTGAAGATCTAGAGCCCATGGCAATGTCTCATGAAGACTTGCTTCACAGATCTGTGTTGGGAAGGCCCAAAGGTCAGTGGTGAAAGCTGGAAAGTCTGTGTCAATGGGATGAAGGATCTGTCCTTGCAGGCTGAGGGGTCTGCACTGCAGCAGGGAAGCAAGGCTCAGTATAAGAACCAGAGCTCTGCCCGAAAGGTCCCACAGCCACCCTCAGTGACAACGAGGTCCTAAGTTCCTCCAATGATGAGAACAGCTGTGTTTGTATCAAGAAAGCCAGCATGACAAGGTCCTCAGGAGAACCAACAGCTCCCTAACAACATTGCTACAGGCCTTGATTATGTTGCTGGCACCAATCCTTAGGCAAGCCTCCCGTACACAACACTGTGCTGGTTTGTTCAGCTGGGTGTACAAGTTAACCTCCAGCTGTCAATCCACCACAAGGCCCTACCACAGAGCAGAACTAGTAGCATACATATAAATTAGATAAGGTACCTAAGAAGATCTGTAAGTCTGAATATATATATATATATATATATATATATATATATATATATATATATCTGAATATATACATTATATTATATATATAATTATCTGTGAGATAAAGATAGACAAAGGGATTAAACAGTGACTTAGTTCAGTGGATTTTCTACGTTGTTATAAGACCTAACTAGGCAAGTCTAGAATCCATAGCAAATCCCATGAAAACAGTCTAGTTCAGAACACTCAAGGAGTAACTGAAATTCCAGCCTCTGGTTGGAATTTAATTCATCTTAGCAAAACATCAGTTCTGTTTTAAGGACTTTCACATTACAGCATAAGGAGCATGCCAATGAATGACTCCCAATCTTTAATGTCAACTGAATATAAGTATTAATCATATCGGTGAAATACCTTCACAACATCACTAAGTTTAGTGTTCAATTGAATAACTAGCATTATGCTTTAGATTTTAAATGTTCCCCAAAGGCCCATTAACTGAAGGTGGGGACACAAGGCTGCAACACTATTTGGAAATGACGCAGCATTTTCGGGGTGGGAAATCCTGGGTGGAAATCTGGACATAGGTGGTGCATCCTGGGACAGGATGCTAGGACCTCAACCTTCTCTTCTTTCTCTCTACCTCCAGAGTGTTGTAAGGGGAGCTTTTCCATTCACCATGCACTCACCACCATGATGTACTGCTTATCACAGGACCAAGAGTGACATTAATCATGCAGTGAGGCCTCTGGAAATATGAGCTTAGACAGGCTTTCCTGCCCATGGATTTATCGTTTCACATATTTTGTCACAGCAGCAGAAAGCTAGCACAACTGGAGACTATAATCTAGGTCAGGTGACTCATATACAACCAACTACTGGTGTATCAAATGTGCACTAACTACTGTGATGTGTATGATGGCATCTCTTCAAGAATGTATCTGCATTCACCAAAAAATGCATAGCCCAAGTAGGAATTTCTATTATGAGCAACATTTGTATTTTAGAAAGAGGATTCATAAAGAAAACCAATCAGGCAAAGTGGGGACAATGTCCTCACGTAACTGATGGCCTTAAGATCTCTTAAGGCTTTCTTCTGGTGATCTTCTCTGACTGGCTTGACTATAGAATTTACATGAAGAATGGCTCTATATTCACTTAAAAGTGTTGTAATCATATTTAATGACTTTGTGCAGTTTTGCTTCCCATCCAGTAGCAAAGGTCCTTAACTGAGGAAAGCAGAGCGCTTTGCTTCCTACCTCAGCTCTGACCATCCTGCAGGGAGCACAAAAGCTGAGCGCATGCACAGAAATGCTTGGCCTATTACTGATTCAAGCCGTGTTTTCAACATTTTTAAATTTTAGGAAACCCATAAGCAGCAAACATGAATTATGCTGTTCTGAAAAGAGGAGCTAAAATAGACTTCACTGTCTCCCTAGCCAGTAGCTTCTCTGGTGTTTTAGTATAAACCCATTCATCTGACAATGTACCAATATGCGCCACTGCTATGAGGGGTGAACAGCGACTTCTGAACACCACTTCTAGAGCCTCCCCCTAAACATGTCGTTACTAATGCAAAGAGCTGAGCTAATGGAGCTAAAAGTGACAGAGTCTTTTATAGAGTAATAAAATCTTTTAAGATGTACTTGAGGGGCTTCTAATTCTCCCAGTAACATAGTAAATATAATGAACATAAAAATTATCTCTGCAGCTGTTGTACATGTCAGTAACAATAACAAACTCTCAGCGCTGCAGACCAAAACAGCATCTGGGACTTTGATTCACCCAATGTGATCACAGGGTGTTTAAGCAGGACACAGCTTTGCTAACACACCTCATATTACAAGATCATGTGCACTCCTATTGAGCGTGCCCTTAGGGTGACCCATTCTCCTCACCTCAGGGTCTCACACTGACAAAATGGCTCACACACAGCCTTGATGAGATGCTTGGCTTGCTACAGTAAAGGAGAAAGATATTGGAGTTCTAAAGTGTTTGGAGGTATGACATTTTTTATCATAAAACCGTGAATAAAATTAAACATTTTCTCGTCTCTGATTTTTAGGCCTTTAGATATAATCTTGACAGCAGTACTAGAAATTTACTGACAACAGGAAGCATGCCTTTTGCCAACACAACAGATCTTAGATCAGAAAGTGAGAATACTTTTTAGTGCAATGAATCACAATTTTTTAGATGTTTTTAGCAGAGACAATAAACACCAATTTTAAAAATGAAAATTCCAGTGGCAATTTTCTGGAAACAATTAAAATCCATTGGCTTTGTCTGGATTCCTCCTTTTCATATGCTTGTGACTCAGTACCACATTACGACACTGAGAACTACGTAACTGAGGTGGTTAGAAATCATAAACTTCTGTAAGGTCTGTTAGTCATTATCTAATATCAAACAACTCTTATTACACTCTTCATTTAATGTGTAGGAAACATTTGCAAATTAAATGTAAGTGCTCAGGATGTCTTTGAGCTGCCACGTACTTTATATGCATTCGAGATATTAGAATAATGTTCGAGCTGCGTTGGTACAGTGCTAAGCACTGGGAATGAAAACCACCACTGTGCCTGATCTGAGGGGTTGTGACGCCTTTGAGTAAATGAAGTCCTTCTCCACCAATATTTGCTACTGAAGAATCCTCACTTGCTTAAGACCAACAAGCAGAGTTTTATAGAAGTCGTTTCCAAAAGATCAAAAAGTTTCATTTTAAATCTGAAAGATGTGTTTATGGAGAGATATAAACCATTAATAAAAGATTAAAGAATAAAGAAATGTAAAATGTTAATATAGAATTGAAAGACAATCTGCTTCTTGCTATTAAGAGAAGGTACGTGTCATGCTCAATGCCTCAGAGCAGTTAAAGCCACAATACGCCCGCCCCCTGGTGCTCACTGAGACCCTCGTCCTCCTTGGAGGCCATGCGCGGAGCGATGCGCCGGCACTCCCTGTGTCCGCGCTGCTGTGGTGGTGTCCACGTCTCGCGCCAGCAGGGGAAGCGTCCCTGTGTCCTTCTGTCTTTAGAATGTGGGTGCTGCAACAATCTGCCTCTTCTCGAGGTTCACTGTACTGCAATACTTTTGTTAAGGACAAATAGAGGAATTTAACCCCTCCGGATGGCCTCCAGAGTACATCTTACGTGTCTATTCTTCTCACATTTAGGAGACTAATTATGTTCTCTGAAAAAAAGGAAGTTTAAAATGATCAAAAACTACTTTCAATTGCTTGTAGGGGAGAAGAGACAACAATTAACTGCAGGAGGACGCTAACTTCCTGTGGTTAGAACAAGAGAAACAGGCTTCCAAACACAGCAGGAGGGATTCAGGTTCCCTTCCATATGAAAAGAGGTTTACCAACAGAGGTAAGAGACTGTTCTTCCTGACTTTGAATAATCAATCTTAATCTTTCTCTGTGGATGGCAAAAGAATAAGAACACGATATGTAGGATACCGTAAAATTACGTGTAGATTAGTAGGAACCCCTCACCCTCAAGAAAGCAAGGAATTGATGCACTTCCTTTTGAATAAGAGAGCATCTGGGTAGCGTACCACCTCAAAATCATGCCCCAAAAGGCAGTAGCTTTGAGAGAAATACATGCAATGTTCAATACACATAGCCACTTCTTGCAGAGCTCAGTAAGTTCTATAAAAGACAAGCTGAATTCTTGACTTAATGTAGAAAGAAATAGAACTTTAATAAAGTACTTCTTGCCTACAGCTAGAAATCCAAGAATACTGATCATCTGATCATCATGAATTTTGCAGAACTGTAAAGTCAAAATTATTTGTCTCATTGTAGCACTAGCACCTGCAAAAACCAGAAGGCATAAAACAGAATAAAAATTGAAATTAAGGTTGCTCAAAGAAATAGGCCTGACCTGCCAAGCATCTCCCAGATACTTTACTGGAGTAATTTGCTCCGCCATTCAGGATGCAGCCTGTTAGTAAGGCTGATAAGTTCGACCGCATCATCTTAGACTAGAGGACTTACTAGTCCTCCAGCCTGAGGCTTGGTGTTAAAAGACAGAGAAGTTCTAAGAGCAACACAGTGTTAGCATATCCTTTTCTACAAGATATCTAGTTTGGTTCGTAGACCAAGTTCTGACCACAAATTCAATGAACCAGTTAGTAACCAGAGTGAAGCCTAAAAAAATTACAAATCCTTAACTGCTCTGTGAAGATGTCTTGCCTTAGATTTCCACAGCTGCACCAGTAGAGACTGTCCATTTAATGTGATAAAACTAAAAGATTATCCTCAGTGCGCCAATAGCATAAAGGACAAAAGAAAGGGATGCCACCTACAGGACAGCACCTGGACAAGTCAGTAAAAGAACAAGGACTTGTGTAGAAATTAGTTGTTATTTATGTCCAACAACATTTTCAATATTCTCTAGAATTGTGCCATTTTATTATGCATAGCCCCCAAAATTGTTCACCAATGAACCACTTTTCCTAATGTCCACCCTGTTGGGAATTCCTTTCTGAATTTAACCTGAGCTGTCCCTGTGACTGGTTTAGCTAAGCTAATTCACTGGTATTGTTGGGCAATAGCATGAAGCCTATCCTTCAGGACGATCGGGAAGAACCTTCCAGAAAGTCCTGAACCCCCATGCAGCTCCACTGCCTAGACCACTGTGAAGGTATGTGTGGAGAGACAGTGAAAACCTAGACAGGATTTCCTGCAACACAGGTGAGAAAGCCAGCTGTCCCAGCCCAGCAGGGAAGGCTGCAGAGGCCCCCAGCCCCTGCGCTCCTATGACACCCACAAGGGAGAACACACATGACAGGCACACAGTCATGAAAGAAAAGCACACTGGCTGTTGCAAGCTGCTCAGTTGAGTTGGTTCATAGGTAGCAGCAGACAACTGCAACAAAGGTTGTCACTTTTTTTCTTCTAACACTTCTAACTAGATGTTATTACTGTGGTGAGCCCTATTTGCTACCCATTAATATAGAAATTCTTAGAATTAGCTTCAGTTAATTTCCTCGGCACATGCTGCGGACTATAGGAAGTCACGCATAGAAGAGAAGAATGAAAATGCTCATTACCCATGAGCAGGGGACCTGAAAGAGAATGCAAGGGCTACACATGAGCTGGGTGCTAAAGAAGAGCATTTGTGGAATCATGTGGAGCAGGGGTCACATGTTAGGAACAGCTGCAGTGAGAAATCATCATAGAGAGCAGTGATATAGGGGCTAGATGGTAAGAAGTCATGAAATAGAGAGAAATACATCAGCAGTTGGGTCAGAGACTCAAGAGCTCTCGCACAGGAATCTTCCTACCATAGAAGCTTTCTACTAAAGCATATGAGAACTGTAAGCACAACAGCATGAATCCTAAGGATGATACCTGTTTTCCCGGGGCCATTATGAAATCTGTAACTTTTCTTTCCCAGAATAGTTCTGGTTACCATGACAAACTGTGTGGTAGTCACAATATTGGGGAATAAAGCAGATTTTCCTGGAAGAGGGAGTTGTGGCACGATGTGTCAGAATTAATAAGAATTACTGAGGCTAAGCAGGAAGTAATAGGGTCCAGGGAGATGGTAAAGCAGAGAGGGAGAAGGAAATAAAAGCTTCAAGAAAATACAATAATACTTTGCTTTACAAATGCCTTTGTGCACTTAGTTTCTAAACAGATCATTAGGCAAAATTTTGCTTCCATTCATGAACTCTGATCAGGTGCTCAGCAGGACAGCAGCTGTCTGCCCACACAGCATGAATGTGGCTATCTTCCCAGAACTGAGCGAGGAATTAAAGCCGTGAACCAAGGCTAAGAAGCAAGGACTGGATTCAGAAACAGCGTGATTTGTGCAGAATTAGAAAGATGGTATGCTGCTGGCACATCAAACATGAAGTGGGAGTGGGGACTGTTAATGAAGAGACTGGGCTCAGCCTTCTGCTGAGAAGGGTTCCTTGGCTACTTATTTATTTTACTCACACAGCTTAAAAATACCACCTATTTTCTTAGGCAACAGAGTTTTAATCTCTAGCTTCTAAGGAATGCCACAAAATGTAGTAAGATAGCCCCGTATCACCATCATTTTTCCCATGATTTTATTACTTTACAAATGTATTTACTTTTACTAATATATTTATTTTTATTATTTTATACTTCTGAATATAGGTATAGATATATTTGTTCTAGAGTTAGAAAAAATGATATATCTATTAATAAATCTGTATGTCATCATGTGTGTGTGTGTGTGTGTGTGTGTGTGTGTGTAGTTTCCCAGACAAATTGAAGAAATGTCTTAAAATTCTTAAACCATGCTATCATACATTTAGCATTGCTGGAAGGCTTTCTACTTCTTCAAGAACAATTTTAAGGCTCCCAGTAAATTTAAACATTATAAGGGCAGGTAAGCCCTAAGATAGCTCAGCACACTAAGTGCCTGATTAGGCAAGCACGGGGATCAGTGTTTGATCCATGACATCACATGCTGCACTGGCCCTACCCAGCAGCATAGTGAGCCAGCCACAGAGACAGAGAGTGGTGGCACACACCTATAATCCCAGGGCTGGGAGACTGAAAAAAGGAGGGTCAATATGTGTTCAAGCTTCGTAATGAGACCCTGTACCAAATACATGATTTGTAAAATTATGTAAACATATTCTACTCAATTAAGAGCTTAAATCTGATGTGAAATTATCTTTTTATAGAAAGAATATAGCTACTTATAGAAAGCTGTTGATACTTTAGGACAAAGTGTCATGTTTACATAATTTACAAGTTTATTTTGGGGGTATATAATAGTGACCATAAAACTTGCTCTTTATTGTCTACATTGGACTTTTAAAGATTTTTAGGAGAATAAAATATTATTTTAAAAATTAGAAGTAATACAGAATTTCACTAAACAAAAAGAGGAATTCAACAGTGATTGTCATATTGTATACTGTTATCTTGCAATTAATTGTTCAGATTACCACATATAAGCATGTAAAATTGGTCCAAAGATTAAAAAGAAGAAAAAAGATTTAAGCGGTAACTATTGCTTTTACAGAAGGAAAGCATATATATATATATATATATATATATATATATATATATATATATATTCTATGAAAATCAAACATAGAGAAAAATAGAACCCTTATTAACAGGTAAAATTATGTTTTAATAAAACATATGTCTTTAACTTACCAAGTTGCACTATTTCCCAGTGTAATGATATTTAATAGTATGGCAAAATTGAGTTTGCTTCTGGTTATTAGAGCTGCTGCATTATCCCAGGTGATATCTACTAAGCCCTTACCGCTCCCCAGGGGTTCTAAATGTGCTGTCACTTTATTACCAGTACAGCTTGGTGACATACAAGTCCTAAGTTTGCACACAAGAAACTTAAGACTCCAAAACAGACAACAGTTATCTAAAACCACACTGGTGAGAATTAACAGGACTTGCTTTAAAACACAAATGCTTCCTGTGAGGTCAAATGGCTTTCTGAGCAAACCACTCTTCTTCCTGGACATTATGGCTCTATCACACTCAAAATACTCAAATGGGGAATAATTTTGGCAATTAATATAACTATTATCTAAATTTTAGTTATCTTTATATTACTTTTGTTTTCTTTTCCTTTTTTGGGTGGCTCAGCCCACCCTGGGGACAGGGCTGGCACTGCATGTGATGCAGGGAATCAAACCACAGTCCCTAGCTTGCTGGCCCCAAATTACTTCATTTCTAGAATAGTCATAATTGACAGAAGAGATCAAGTGACAACCTTGTCATATTAAATCAATTTTGTGTCTGGGTTTTATAATTTTTATTCCCAGAAATTCCTCACTCTGAGCTTTGAGGTATGGACAGAAAGAAAAATGAACTATTTTCACTGTCTCCTCCCTGTCATCCTGTGGACTGTTCTTCATGAATTCTTGTGTGCCTAGACCACTTACTTTCATTTGCAAATCATATTTAGATAATATGTCATAAAATTATCCCTCCATGCTACTCTTCCATTTTCACCTCACTTCAGTGAATTGATAATTTTCCTGAAAGTCTGAAGGAAAAGGATTTCAGATTAAACTCTCTAGCAAGCTGGCTATGGTAGCACATATCTGTAATCTGAGCACTCAGGAGGCTGAGCCAGGATGATCCTATTAACTTCAAAACCACCCTGAGCTACAAAGTGATCCTGAACTGCATAGCAGGAAGTTATCTCAAAAAACTAAGAACAACAACAATAATAATAACAATAATGTAATAATAAAATCTCAACTATCCTATAGCACTTCAGAAACTGCTCCAAACTTCAGGCTGATGTGTCTGTCCTTTAATAATAACTGTAGAACATTCCAGTCCTTTTCTATATGAAAATCTGTGAGAAAAGTTCTGATGAGTCAACCAGAATATTTCCACCTATTTTGACAAAGACATCAACGTAATTCTGAGTACAGTAACAATTTAGGTAATGCTTATTGATTTCAAGATCTGACTCAGGCTAGAGCAAATGTAAGAGGCTCTAGGTCTGAACTGTAGAGAAACATTCTAACCCTCTATGTTCACCTAACCTGTGAGCTGCTGATTGGAGTAGGCAAATCATGAAATGCCAAAGAGGATGGAAAGCAAATTCTGCAGGAGGATTAGAAGATCGGTGCTATTTTATTTATTTTTTCATGGGCAGAATTCCTGAAATTCCAGAGACGTAAACAGAGACTTTTATTTTCACTTTTCAGAACATTCCTATGTTTAAAAATCCCTCTTCGTATACATTAATTTAGACTTCCATTTCTTCTCAGTTTCCTGTATAACATACTAAAAAGTTGATAAATGATTCTTCTAAAGATGTTTTCCTCTATTCTTTGAAAGTCAAATTGAGTTAGAATTGAGGGGAACTGACACAGGGTCATGATGGTTAGCTCAGGCTGGCCTTGCACTTACAGGGCAGCCAAAGCCCTGTTCAGTACCTCCTTCCTCAGCCTCGAAAGTTCCCGAACTCCAGGTATGCAGCGCCCTGCCACAGATTTTGTTTCTTTTAGCCTTTCATAGAAGGACTGTTTTACAAAGTTCCAACAAGTTTTTGAGATTCAATTCTGAACTGTTTTATAATTATCCCTAACATTTACACAATGGGCAGTTGAATACAGAATGGAATTTGCATTCCACTGATAATCACTACATTAACTCCTAGTTCTAACATGATTAACTTCAGAAAGAACTAAAACAAAATTTATGTATGGTCATGTCAGAGTCAAATTCAAATAGGGACAATGGCTAATGGCCTTTGCCTAAAAATTTTCCTCCCAGCTCTAAGCATTGTGCTTCAAAAGAAGCCTGATTCTCTCCAAAGGCTTCCTCCTCATCAGTGTTCTCAAGTAAAAAATGCCTGTTCTTCTGTCGTCCAGACACAGACAAGCACACTTCTGGGCTTCCCTCAACAGCAGAAGAGTTTAACCACAAGGCATAAAAAGTAAAGCTAGATTGGTATGTTGAGCTGTAAAAGTCTCAAGTCAACAGCTTCCAACATTGCCCGTTCTGCCAATAACCCACTACAATTATGGAATATTGGACTATGTATACAACTACTTTCTCTTAGTTCAATGAGAAGAAATTTACTATTTCTGTTTTAATATTTATTTTTTCTTTTAATATTTAGATCTTTTTATCCATATTGATTTTAGTTTAGTGAAAAGTAAAAGATTTGGGTCCAGTTTTAGTCTTCAGCATGTGAAAATCCAGTTTTTCCAGCAGTATTTACTAAAGAGGCTATCTTTCTTCCATGAAGATATGTGTCACCCTTGTGAAAGACAAAGTGACGAGGTATGTCTAGAGTTGTTTATACATCTTCTGCTCTTTTTAAAAAATATATTTGGCTGTTACAGGGTCGCACCGCACAGCTTGATCTCATTGTGATCCTGCTGTTTTCAACCTTCCTAGTGTGGGGGTTACAGAGATGTGCTGCTACGCCTGGACTTATTGGCCAGCTCAACACCCCAGGGATGGGGCTGTCATGATGTGTGGTCCCTGCTCTTGCCTAAGTAGATGCTTTAGTCCACTATCTTGCTGACCCCCCCCCATCTTCTAATCTATTCCACTAGTCCTCAGGTCTGCTTTTTAGGCCAGTATCTTTCTGTTTTTATCACAGTAGATTTGAAGTATAATTTCAAGTCAAATAGCATCATCCTGCCTTGCCTCTGGTGCCCAGAACTGTCTTTGCTGTGCTAGGTCTTTTTTGCTTTCAAGTGAATTTTACAGTTGTCCTCTCTGATGCTGTGAGGTGTGCTACCAAATTATTGATAAGACCTGCATTAAACCTGTGTAGAAATTTTGAAAATATGTCCACTTTCACTGTATTAGTTTTTTTTTCTGCACAAGAGCAAGGGATATCTTCCCATTTTCTGACATCCTTTTCCATCTCATTTTTAAGAATACTTTACTTTTCAATGTAGAGATGTATCACCCCCTTGGTTAGATTGATCACCAAGTATCTCAGTTTCTTGGATATTATTGTGAAGACTATTTCCCTAGTTTTTAAAATGTATTTAGTACAGAGTCTATAAGGTCTCCCTACACAGACCACACATGTAGTGAACACTCTTTTTTAGCTTCCCAAGTGCTGGGATGACAGGCACGTGCCAACATCCCCAGTGTCATTCTCCTTTTCGGCATACCCCAGGGGTGGAGCTAGCATGGCAGGCCAGGGATCTAAACCCTGACCCTTGCATCTGTCTAAGCAGGTGCTTTAATTCGCTAAGCTATCTGGCTGGCCCTTCCCCTAGTATTTATCTCAGTGTTTGTTATTCATGTACAAGAGATACTGATTTTGGAATGTTATGTTGTATCCAGCTGCACTACTGAATTTGTTTATTAAATCTAGAAATCTCTTATGGAGCTTTTCAGGTCTTCTGTGTAAAGTACCATGTTATCTGAAAATAATACTCATTTAAATTCTCACTTTCCTCTCCTTATTCTATGTACTTATCTGCCTTACCTAATTAATTTGGTCTGTGTTTCCAGAACTAGGCTGAATACTAGTAGTGACAGTGGATGTCTTTATCTTGCTCCTGATTTTACAGCAAAAGCTTTCAGCTTGACTGGTTAGAATGACACTGATCCTTGGCTCATCATTTATGCCTCTTATCTCTTGAGAGAAAGGCCATCTATTTTGTCTAAGATCAAGAGCTTCAATCTGAGATAAAGAACACCAATATTCTGTAGGGCTTTTATCATGAAAAAGGTGTTAGACTTTGTGAAACACTTTTTATGTAACTACTGACACCATCATATGTTTATTCTCCTTGGTTCTATTAGCGTGGTGTACAACACTTACTGACTTGCATATCTTGGACCTTCCACACATCCAGGGATGGGATCCGGCCTGCTGGGCATGGTATGCAATCTTCCCCTATGATTTGCTGCTTTCTTTTCAGCAGCATCTTACTGAGGAATTTTGCATCTGTGTTCAGGGGGAAGATCGGCCTGTAGTTCAGTTTCTTGGTTGGATCCTTCCTGGGTTTGGCAACTAGGTAGTACTTGCTTCCAGTAGTGAATTTGGAAATTTTGTTTATCTTTCAATTTTATTAAAAAATTTGAGAAGCAGCAGTATTATGCCTTTTCCAC